>VZTQ01015689.1:0-13919 GCA_013400755.1 Pelecanoides urinatrix
AGAGACCTAGAGGTCCCAATTCTGGAAACTTATGCATGTAATCCTTATGCCACTGCTGACCACAACAAGTTTATTTGTGTACTTAAAGTTAAAAAACTTCATGAAGTGCTTGCAGGATCAGAGTCCTATTTCCCTGGATGGTAGTTCTGCTGCTGGTAAATAAGTGCCAGGAAATAGAGCAGAGACATGCTGGTTTGTGCATCCCCAGGCACACAGAAGACAGAAGCAAGCTCTAATATTTACCAACCTGAAAAAAACTGTAAAAACCTGGAGTTTCCAGCTTCTCTGACAGTACTAGCAGCAGAAGAGTGAAATAAATTAAATAATCATGCCATAAATACTAATTAATTGCCATTAAAAAGTACTCAAAACATATAAAAGAAAAATGCAGCCATTAATCAGAATAGCTCAGGTACCTAAATAAATATTTACTATTATGTGTGCATATTTAATCTACCTACCCATCAAAGCCTAATGCTCTGTTCCTTGCCAGTGAGGCTTATTAACATCCTAGAGGGATAAAACAGTGCCCCAGCACTGTGCAGGAATGGGGCATAGGGATTTAGGAGTAGAACAGTTGCATAGGTAAAAGCACAAGCCTGGAAATGTGGTCCTATATATAGACTTACATACGGGAATAACCTCATCGTATTACTTGTGTTTAAACCAACAGCTCTAGGCCCTAATACACAAACTCATTGTCCCAGGCAAGCCCTTCTTAACAGATAGATCCCATCCTGAAGAGCTCCTAAGCCCACACATCAAAGCCTTCTCAAGATCAGGATTTAACATATTGTATTAATGAGAATTACTTTCAAGCGACTGTGCAAGAACAGGTCTATCTATAGCTTTCAGAAAACAAAAAACCTCCATGTTTGAAGTCTACTCAGAGATGATTTATTAGGGCAGTGGGTTGGAACAATTTTCAGGAGAAAAAAAATTTAGCTAGGAAAGAAAAACAGAACTTCGAGGCTTTAAAGAAGGGGGAAAAAAAAAAAGACATAACTAGCTTTGTTTGAGAACACACAGTCCAACTCTAAGCTCACAAACAAGAATTAAGGATACTCACCATCTGGAACAAAGAGATTTAGCAGTCTACTGCCTACTGCAAAATGGACCCTTTAGGGCCTTTGCAATGCTTCTGCTCCTCATTTTGAAGGGTCATCCCCCCAAAAAGCAAGCTAGAAAGTGCTCTCATTGAAGGGAAACGTTAACAAGATACAGCCTGGGGGAAAGAAATGATAAAAAGAAAGGACATTGGGGGCTTGTTTAGATGCTATTATGTTATGTTTCTGGAATTGTCCTGAACTTGTGTGCTCCTGCCTTTTGAGCAAATTGCTTTTCCAAGTGTCTTTAGGGGAAATTAAATATAAACAATTAATAAATATGGGAAAGATGCTTTTTAAGGATTCTCAGTAGGCATTTGCTATGATTGCTATTATTTCTAATAAAATAAATGAAGGGGCAGGGTTTGAGGGTTGATTTTTTTTTTCAATGAAATAAAAATAGGTACTTCAGTAGTGACAAAGCTAAAAAGGACTCAAAGAACAAAAAAGTCTGTTAAGCTTATAAGTGGGGCTTACTGCAATATCTTGTTTGGCATGGTTTTCTAAAACTTTTGCTAACTCCTTACATAGAGAGAGTTAAAGGGTTGTAAGCAGGCAGGGGCTACTCTAGGAACCAGGCTTTTTAAACACTACTGCCAGTAAAATAGCAAATATGTTTTCCACTCGCTAACTTTTCTGATGTCTTGTTTATTTCTGTTGAAAGTGAATTTCAAGCTTATGCATTCTTTAGCAGTTAAAAAAATTACTACCCGATAGCTCTAACTTTCCAAGGAAAGATCCTATTCTTCCTGAAAGAAAGAAGTTAGAATACTACATTCTAGGTAGCATGTTTAGGACAAAAACTTACATTCATAAACAAAGAAACAAAAAGTACTCACTTCTTAGTGACTAAGAGCTAAATTCAAAACCAGAGTCAGGTACACAGCTCCAAAAGCATTTCAGTAAGATTCACCATCTACATAACTTTATAGATGCAACTCTACATCACTCCTATTTTGTGTAGATCACCCATTCATGTAAAAAAAGCCCAAGGATGAAAAAAAATGGCCTTATAACCAACCCCTCAGCTGTGGGGCATCTGTGTGGCTTTATTGACTTTGGTAAAGTAATGCTAATTTACACCAGCTGGGAACCTGCATGACAAATGCAGTGAGTGGGAACCAGGTCTGATCTTGCAACCATCTCCTGTCCCCAGGTGGAACCACTTCAGCCTGGAGAGCCATCGGGGACAGGAGCAGAGCTTTGCAAAGGAGCCTGGCAAGCTCTACCTTCATTTCTGAGCAAAACAGGCATATCCTCTCTCCTAACTATGTGCAAGAAAACCCTTTTGTCCTAACCCTGTACTGCTGCCCTTTCTTTAGGTAATCCTGATAGGGAGAAGAGCAATTTTCAGGAAATAACTTGGTGTTTTTTAGGGGAAACAGTAGAAAATGTTTGGGTAGCAAAGACAGCAATTGCCTAGCTGATACCTTCCCAGAAGTGAGATGAGGTTACCAGGAGACAAAAAAAAAAAAAAANAAAAAAAAAAAGAAAGAAAAGAAAAAATAGAAAAACAAAAAAAAAGGAGTTGGCAATTGACTCTAAACATGGGGTACACCTGGCTTGGCAGAGATATCTGATGGGAGACGCCTAGGCAGATGTTCAGTGTTAAGGAGCATGGACATGAAACATCTGTTGACAGCATGTGGACAATGTCTTCTAAGCCTGATGTTTATTCTGTGACTGCATAAAACTGATATTCCCTGTTCTTGGGGAACTGTAATGGCAGTGGAGGGCACTGGTGCTGTTTTGGCACAGAGGGAAGGAAGAAGACTCTCTTCTTACCTTTCGGTAGCATTGAAGAATCTCCTGCTTTTCACTGATGACATTGTATTTTTCTTGCTTTTTTTTCCAAAGAGGGTATGTACTGCTCTGCCTTGCCTCATGGCTCTGAGCTGTGGCTGTACAGCCAAACTGGGGAGCAGAACGTGGAAGTGGCTCAGATGCAGTCTGGGACTTGCACATGCAAAGATGGAGCAGGTGTGACATGTCACTATAACTGCGTGGGGTCTCTTGCATGAGCAGTTCAATGTGTGTGTCTGTCTCAAATCTAAGTCAACCTTCCAGCTGTGATGTTTTCCAGAGATGGTTGCAGGAGGGGGATAAACTAACCTTGGTGACTCTGGCATCCCCTTGAGGAGAAAAGTCCTCCTAGGCTGGTTCAGCAGGAGGACCTTAATCTGAGCAGTTTAGATATACTGCAAAACTCTGTAAGTTTTAAGATGATGGGTGGGGTTTTTTTGCTGATTCCTTCTTAGGATTTATTGTCTTTCTTTTTTGTTTTAAGTGTAAGGCAGGTTCAAATCAATGTTTTAGAAAATAGCACCTTGATTCTCTGTCCTTGATGCCAGCCTGTTTTTCTCTGCAAAGAAGAAATGTTTTTTTCTGTCAAATGTTAGAGAAACTACAAGCTTTGTGTTTCTATGACCTAGCCTGGTTTTTAGTGCCAAGGAGATTTTAACAGAAAATCCTCAAAAAACCCAATGCCCTAAATGTTTCAGGTGAACATTTGTCTCATGTATGCATGTGGAGAGAGAGTGGTTTTGGTTGGGGATCTCAGGCATAGAGGAGGGCAGGCAGCTGACCTGGGTGTGCTAAGCATAGCTCGGGGATGCTGGTGCTGGAGATGGTTCTCTGGACTGATACAGGTGAGTGAGTACCCCACCAAGTATGTGGCAGTGATTTGATGTGATAGCTACTACTGTTCCCAAAGCAAATGGTGTGCACCAGAAAGAATCAAGATGGTGCTTTGGATGCTGCATTAGCAGGGTATAAAGATGTTTTGCTGCTTCTTGTATCTTAATTCTGGACCAGAGAGAGTTTGAGAGAACGATGCCTTGGTAAGGGCACTTGCGCAACTCAGACGAGACCTCAGATCTGGGCCCTGTTCCAAAGTATGGATTTGTTAGAGAAGGCGTATTTATGCTGATGGAATAGGTGCTTTTGGGGTTGAGTAGAAACTGAGCAGGGCATTTGAGGTTGGGACATAAGCACCACAAATTATGGTATAGACATTTTTCTTTACTTATTTATTGTGGCTATAGCTCCAGCTTTTTCCTATATCTCAATTCCTCTTATGTAACTGGTGGCAGAAGCAGTTTTTACTTTCTAGGGGCAAGATAAGAATATAGGTTGTGAGGCGCTCTTGCATGACGATGATGGAAAGTGTATAAGTATATAAGACTCTTGCTGACCTCACTGATGGCACAGTGCATGGTGCAGCATAAGGAACACTGGGCTGGTGGTCAAAAAACTTAAGTTCATTTTTTCCGGCTGTATGGCCTTGAGTGTATGACTTCCTCTCTTCTGTTTCTTTTGGCTTGCGTTTTTGTTAAAGCATGAACAGCACCTTGCACTGTGGGGCACTGATTGCAGCCGAGTTTTCCGAATACAGCCATATCACATAAGGCAAACATGAATTATTTCTATTGGTTGTCTGATAGAAAACAAGTTTATTCTTACTCTTGTAGTAGAATGTAATTACTATTGCAAGGAAATAGAGTTTCTCCAAGCTGTGCAAAGCTGGTGACAGAACTAGGGAGCTTTGAATTTCCCATGAATTTGTTAATAGATGAATTGTCACTGACTGGCAAGTAAAATTTTCCTTCATGCTTGTTTGTGGCTGAAATTCATTCCTCTCAGTTTAGGCTTATATAGCTCTTTAAGCTGAGGCTGATGTAGACGGCTTAAGGATTGCATAGGTGTGCAACTGCTCTCTACAGAGGAGTTCAAGTTTTTCATCTCCTGTCTGCTTTTAGCTTTCCTTTAAGATGGGGTATGTGTTAGTGATGTTGGAAGTCTCTTCAAATCATCTGGAGTTTGGAGCTAGAATCAGAGTTGGTGTGAAAAGTTAATAAACACTGATTTCAGTGGAACACCATCTATTTACAGTAGTGTCCTGAATCAGACACTGGGAATTTAGTTCAATGACTCTCGGTTTTGCATTCGTTGACTGGAAGTCACATACTGTTTCCTGCCTGCTGTAAGGCCAGAAAGATGAAAAGACCTGCTGCATTATCAGCTCCTCTTCTAATGCTAGACAGAGGCACTCATTTAGACCCAGACCTCACTAATCAGATCTTAAACCCAAAGACTAGATTAACTCTGTGCTAGTGCAAAACCAAAAAAGATTTCTGGATTGCTCACAGGAAATTCAGAGTACTGTGTATCCTTGCAGACTACCAGAAACTGTTCTGTGGAGAGGGATCAAGACAGCTTGAGTGGGACAACCTGCCTGCCAGCTGGTGTTACTCCCTTACCTTCTCTGCATTGAAAGAGAAGCTTAGTTTTCAGAAGACAAGGCCTATGTAATGGTGATGTCACTGCCTCTGCCTCTCCACTTCTCCACTCCAATGATTTCTGAACCTATTATCCAACCTCAGATAACTTGACTAGGTCAAAAATCTGAGTGTCTAAACTGGAAGAAATTTTATGGAAACAGGTGTCTGGGTAGAGAAGAGACATTTAAATTAAAGATGCCCTAGAGAGAGATCACAGGGATGGCTCAACCATATTAGCTGAAAGAACTCAAGTTCTATTGGTAAAAAAACTTTTCAGGTTTTCTGTGTTTCCCAGCACATTTAGCTGTCTCAGATGGCACCTGTTGAAGGAATGCTCTTAGTGAGGCATTTCGTACCAAGAGCACTGAGGAATAAGAAAGGAGCCAGTTTGGTGCTCTTGGGTGACTCCAGTGACAAGTCAGTGCAGCCAGCCCTGCTTTCTACCAGGCCCCTGGTTGTCCATACTGCATACTTAAGGGTCAATTTAATTGCCTTTGTAGGTCAGATCAGGCATGGGTAGGGACTGTCTACATTATGGTCTGCTATGTGCTTTTACAAGGCTTCAACTTATTCTCTTTCGAGTACCTCCTAACACAGCAAGAGTCATGGTCTCACTCCTAACTTAGGCATTTCTGGGAATGGCTGGGATGGTGGCCACATGAGGTTGTAAGTGAGCTTGGAGAGATCAGCATGGATTTTATCTACAGGAACAAAAAAACACCCTATGGACTGTGTTCTCCTCCTAAGTGTATGAACGTTTCACTATTACCCCCTTCCTAGCACAAGCCCTGCTTTTATTTCCTTCGCTCCCTCATGACTATTGTTTTAAATTCTTCCTCTGACTCCAAATTACTGCATGAAGCCCCAGTGTCCATGGCAGGGCATCATCCTGATGGACCCTCCTAAAAAAGCAAAGACAGCAGCTGGAGCAGCGTACCTCTGCTCTAAGGTTCCTAAAATCATTGTATCTAACTTGGTCCAAACTCATGAAGTTCCTTGGGTGCCTGATGATTCAACACCTTGCATACCCTGCTAGGAAACAAGCACCGAACTTGTTAACATTAAGAAAATGTACAGGAGCTGGAATGTGCCTTTCTCATCAGGGATGCATCTGCATGAAGACGGGCAAAAGATGCCTTGCAGCAGTTATGCCAGTGGGTACCCTTTAAGCTGATTTCTTAAGGAAATGCAGTTTTTCAAGCACCTATGCTGTCTGCCTACTTAGGGGTGGCTCTGTCTGTCAGTCCATCCTTCCTGTGTAACCCTGAAACTCACTGGGCAAATTCAGCACAATATGATAGAGAGGAGAGGTCTGGGAGACTATTACAAACTTCATTAATGGGATGACTGATAGTGAAATCACTGAAGAAAAGGCTACTAAGCTCACCCTTTAGTAGACATTAGGGAATCTGCATGGAGAGTGAGACATCAAAAGTGAAGCATCACCAGTTTTCTCTGCTCTCCGAACAACTTGTTTTTAGCTCTGCTGGACCTGAGTGAGACAGGGGAAGGACGGATTTAATTCCCTCGCCTTGGCAAGGGAATATTCTTAGCCCCTGACATCATTATAGACGAATCCCTCCAGGGATATTAAAGATGGAGTGCATAGTTCAATCTTGGTGGCGTCATGTCCAGAGGGCCAGTGGGAGAAATCCTCCTTGCCTAGTTAGGCTTAAAGGGAAACTTAACACGAGGAGGATGACTAAAGCGCATTTGGAGCAAGTGATTTATGTAAAACTATAACCTTTATAAAATAGGATTAAGTGCCAATGTGCTTACATTTGGATGGGGAACGCTTGTTATTTGCCCTGCAAGAGTTATGGCCAATAGGTCTCTGCAAATGGAGACCAAGGAAGAGACAGAGAGTCTCAGCCGCTTGTTCTTTTTCCCTTTGCTCCTGCCCCCCTCCTTCTTTCATTAAAGCTGCACATCATACGAAGTGGCACCAGCCTCAGAGAGTCTCTGACAAAACCATTGCATGGAGCCTCAGGACAGAACTTGCTGCATTTCATGTTTTCTCCCTCTGCCCTTCCTCTCCCTGCCTTTTTGCTTTCCGAGTGTACATCCAATAAGTCAGATGAAACTTAATCTTGTTTGCTCTAATTCTCTCTTCTTTCTCTATTCTCCTTTTCTCTTGCTGCTCTGCTTCCTTGTCCCTCCTCTGCCCTCCAGCTTCAGGTTGTGTTCTATGTTGCTCTAGAACAGCAGCACTTTTTGGGCTTACCTTTATTCTTTCCTGTTTCTGGCCTTCTCCCTTAGTTGCAGATCAATAAGTGCAAACAGTGGGCAAGGGAACATCAGTGGAATAAAAATGAATTGACACAGCTCGGTCCCTATTTTATGTCTCTTAAATTGTTGAATGGGCTGATTTTACAGCAGAGGTGTGCTTGGAGCAGAGGGAGCAATTCTGCTTTTTTGCTCTGAGGCCCGCAGATATTGGGTGCTCCTGCTCAAAGACCCAAACACTGGCTTGAAAATTAATCCCTTGCCCAGGAGGTGCAGGCTGTTGAGTGAAATGATGCACTGGTCTGTGATGATTAGTAGGGAGCTAATATCACAAGGCTCCATTTGCCACCACATCTCTGTTCACATAGCACAGTCCTGGGTACTTCGGGATCTGCTTTGGGGTTTTTTTTCAGGTTCTGGGTATCTGTAAAAATCTACCAACAAGAGATCTGCTCCTGCAGCTTGAACTCAGCTCTCTAAGAGGATGAACTATCATTGCCTTGCATTTTTTTATTGTTTCTTGTTTTGTTTTGTTTTGTTTCAAAAATACCATTTAATTAGCAGACAAGGTGTGCTATAATTACTGAGCTGGGAACTCAGGCTTGTACCTTTATTTCTATGCAAAAACTTTCTCCTTTTTAACACCTTCCTCTGGAAAATGGGAAACACCACCCACGTGAAATGATGGAAGTGGAGAGCTCAAACCACTTAAAAATAACCACTGTTCAACGAAATCTGACTCTAGTAATTTCTTGGTTTTAAGAAAATCTTCCCCTTCGCACGCTGGTGAGAGAACAGAATTATTGGTAGACTTCGCTTTTCACATCCGCTGCTGCTATCTCAGAAGGAAATTGTGAGTATAAATCAGTTGGGGGCTCTGATCCATCTATTCTCTTCTCTTTTGGAGTGCAGATTGCTATGTTTTCCTCCCTATGAAATGGGAATTAGACTCATGGAAATGCAAGGCCTGTAAAGTTGATTCTTATCACACTCCAGTTTTCTGCTGGTATTATTGCAATGACTTCCGTGTTCTTTGCTCCTGGTATATATCGGGATTTATGAAGATAAGGGTTGGTGTAATAAGGTTCCTCAATATTAGTGAGAATAATTAATTTCTAGTCTGAGCCCTAACATGACATGTGCCTGTTATTGATGGATGAACAGTAAAAGGGGCAGAGCCTTCGCTCAATTTGAATTCTTGCTCCTTCATACCTTTTCAATATACTCTCAACTTTAGCCAGGAGCTGTAATGTTGCATTTCTGCAATAAGTCCTTTCTCAAATTTTTCATCTTGACTCAATATGATCTCCCTCTCAAATGGTTACCTGCAGCTGTCAGGATTAGGAGCATTTATCGGCTCTCGAGACAAAACATGAAGACGCTTTCCTGACCTGGCTTTCTTAGGTTTCCATCTCTCCTGCTCTTGGCTAAGCCAGCCATACTGTAAGAACAACTTTTCTTCCAGTGACTCTGCTTTAGTGCTGGAGCTCAGAGCACCACATTGAGCAGGGGGCCAGGAGAGCAAGGAGGCAACTGAACTCTCCCCTCCCAACACCCAAGACATCCCAAATCAGTTTGATTACAGTTTTGCTTGAAAGCTACTGGGTCCCTTTGAGCCTAAATGGTTGTAATGTTTTACAGAAGGATTGTTCCAAATCCTTAGGGAGGGGAAAAAAATTAACAAGGAGGATAAAGTAGAAAACCACTGTTGCAACAATCACACCAGCTTCAGCTACCCGATGGCTGCTGTTGTGTAATGCAATCCCCATATACGGTGCATTACCGACTTCCAATATGCAGTAATATTTACATTAGCATTAGGACACCATCAAGCCTTTACTTATCCACATAGTTAAAATTGTTATCTGTATATGAACCCCAGAGATGATATATCTAGTTGTCAGCAGTGACCTGATGATAATAGCAGTACAATTTAGTTACAATATACAATATCATTAATCATCCAAATGTAGCATAAACAGAATGGACCATTTGCTAAGGTCTTGCCAGGGGTGGGAGAAAGGTCCCTCACTTATAACAGCTGTATATGCCAGAAGCTTCCCTAAGGAAAGGGGCTGGCAGGATGGGGGGGAGATTTTCCATCGAAATCAGAATCACCTTCAAGGGTGGTACATGCCTCTATTTATTAGCATTATGCTACATATGCTAATGGCAGACTGTACACTATTTCTGAGCATTAACATCTGCTCAAAGCAACAGACTTTCACTTACAGAAACTGATTTAAACTCAGTGAAGCAGATAAACACAGAAATCTAAGCAGGTGGCTGCGACTGAAGGAAGAATTCTCAATTCCTGCACTCAACCGATGAACTTCACTAAAACCATAATTAATATTCAGATAACTATATTCCGACACATAGAATAAACAAGATCATTTAAAGGATGCAAATTGTCTACCTGGGATGAGGGGAGGCAGGGGCTCAGGTTTGGAATACAGAGTGCTTTGAATAGAAATCCAAAGCACTCTTTAATTTCATTCTGGTGCCTTTGATGTTGGCTTGGGCCAGAAAACACAAATAGCAAGAGGACGTTATTGCATCGTTCACAGGCACAAAGTGGGAATTAAACTTTTAAACAAGCAGTTTGCGGAAGGTAATGATAGAAATGAATCTTGCCTTGTAGGATGTTAAATGGCGTAAAGATCTTGTTACAGAAGTGCTGGTAAATTTGGTCACTACTTTTAATACCCCAATCTTTCATTTGGGAAATGTTGTACACAGGCATGATAAAAATATGAACAAAAGAAATCCTTTTCTGTTCTCTGCAGTCACACTTGCTCAAGTTTTGTTTTGAGCACTGATAGCTGGTTCCAAGTGAAAGACCCACCAGTGTTTCATCCACAGGATAATGTTGCAAAAGCAAAAGTCCTTCCTGTTTCTCTCAAACTCCAGACTCATCTGAATGGTTGGATGGACTTTAAATCTAGCCTAGCTGAACCCGAAGCTTAGAGTGAAATGTTAAACGGGGGTTAATTTTACATGGATTCAGCTTTTATTGCAGGCATTTGATCCGGTTCCAGATGTACCGTTTCTCCAAAGAATTATGTGATAATTCTTTTTCTTATACCAGGGATATATATCCTTACAGCCAGTCCTAAAAGGCATATTCAAACCTTGTATGCCCCAGCTAGGTCTCTGGACTGGCATTTCCTTTTGGGTGCTTCCAAAAGACTCTGCTCAAGGCTTTATTGTGCCCTCTGAATTACTTTTCTCCTCTCTATTGACCAGATGCATGGACTTCGGTGGAATATGTAGTGCATATATGGTACTAAGTTTTCAAGAATTGTGGATCAGATCCGCACAATGATGAAATTGCTCATTATAGTTCATTACATGGAGAAATGAAACCACATCAGGCTTTGGAAATCCCTTGGGTTGAAAATGGTGGGAGGCTGGGAGAATGTTTGAGGGAGGTATTTTGTACACTTGCCCTGTTCTTACTGTTCTCTGGGCATGTGTTTATGGCTACTGCTGGGTGCAGAGTGGCCTTGTGTGCTCTGTACCTCTGAATCAGTACGGCTGTTATGTTCTTAAGAAAGCAACATCTTTCCTTTTTCTTTCTTTTTCCCTTTGTATCTTCAATGTTGAAAAGCTTTTTTAAGCAACCGTCAAAGAAGTAAGCTTTGTCTATAAAGCTGGTACCTGTGTTCACTGGACTCCAGGAGAAGATGAATGGGAATGAATAGCAAGCAAAGCAAAATTTAAAGGACAATTTTGAGACCTGACCTTCAAAATAACTAAACGCACCATGTGCATATTCAAAGAACAAAGTTGCTATTCTTTTTTTTTGCTTATTGCTAACTCTTCCAGTTTCTACAAGCCTGGTGTGCTTTGCTGTGCTTCCTCACAACCAGCTCCAGAATGTGTGAGAATATATGAAAATCTCAACTTTTTTTTTTTCTACGTACATTTTCCAGCCTGTGTGTTAACTGAGAAAATCTGAATTTTAAAGATTGAAATATTGCAAAACAACAATTAGAAATCTCAAAATGTATTGTTTTGAGCTAAAATGATTGGATGTCTTTTGTCCAAAAATTTTTAGTCCAACATTATAATTTTGGAGGACCTCTTCCATTTTTCTGAATGCATCAGAGCCAGCAATAAAGCTCTATTAACCTTTAAACTCCATTTTCTTGTTTTCTTTAACATCAAAAGTAGCAACTTCATGGCCTTCCAAACTCTAATAGCAACTCCCTCTTCTGTGTACACTGGGAATCACAGGGTATAACTATGCTACCCAGATCTTTTGGGAGGAGTCCTAGGATATTGGATACCTAAGATACCTACATTACTGTGAAGATTTGAGGTTTACTCCTGCTGATCCACCCTCCTGCATTTTCACTCCCTTGTACAGGTCCCCCTATTGTCCCTCTATGGATTCTGGATATTGGAGTCCGCTAGGTATTTTTTGTGTTACAAATTATCAGAAGTGCAGAAGCAAATTCTGCTACACCCATGCAATCCATTTGACTCGAGTGAGGCTGCACCCCATTAAGTACTTCATCAAATGCTCAACAAAGTCAATAGAAAAGCTCCTGCCGGCTTCAACTATGCAGGATCAAGGCTGAACTGGGGACAGAATGTATGATGTTATTATCACTTTAAAATTATTAGCTTCCATATGTTCCCAAATTTGTGGGTATTTAAAATGACTGTTAGAGACATGCATGACTTTTTAAAATTCTGTTCAAAAGAATTTGTTACTCCAGAATATTAACAATCTAGAGGATTTTCCAGATGAAATTATTAGGCTGTTGTAGGTTTTTCTTTTTTTTTTTTTTTTTTCCCCTTTGTGCTTAATTGTATGCACGCGAATGGTTTCATTGACTGCTTTGGAGGGGTGCGAAAAGATCTGCCTGAAAAAGTGTTCTGTATAAAATCACAAGGGGGAAATGAAAAGAATGCCTACCAATCTGTTAAAAAAAATAAAATCGCCCAAGTGTGTGGTATCAATTTCCAGGGAAGAAAAAAAGGGTGTTTTCAAGAGCCCCTAATGCAGTCCTAAGTAAATCTTCACTGCCAGTTTAAAAGAAGAATTTGTCTGAGGAAAAACAAAACAAAAGCAGCCACCAAAGAAGAAGCATGCCTGCAAAACCAAACTTTCTTTAAAAAGCGTACTTGCAGCCGTTGCCAGACCACGCTGCAAAATGCGATGCAGTTACAGCCATCTTCTCCCCCTTGAATTCCCCTGCCTTTTTCTGTGTGTGTATTAAATGCCCGGCTGTTATCCACTCAGCACAGTCGGGTCACTAAAGATCGGATGATATTCTTTTAGCCAGCCATGACTGAGTGAAATACAGCATCTATGTTTGGAGACGGGGCCCCAGTTCTGCCCCCTGTTATTTATCCAACCGTCAGGAGACACGGGCTCCTGTTGCCTCGAACGGGAACAACCATCGGGTTAAAGTGGAAAGGTGTAAAGCAGAAAGGAAAACCTGTGTAATGGGTGGACTGACTCTGCAGCTAAGCCATCCTACTGCCTGAAATACGTGGGTCGCTCTGAGTTCCCGGGTACCCCTTTGGATACCGGGAATGCTGCTGCTTTCCTCCTCCCTGCAAGCGAAGGAGAGGTATAAAGTTGCAAAGCAGTCAGAAGTCTCTGTTTGAGCGGTAGGACAGCTGTAGGAAGATGTATAGTTATTATAGACATATATATAGCAAATAAACCCAACTGGAATCAGGACATCAAAAGACTGATGCTCTCTCCCAAGTATTCATCCTTTAAGTACTGTGTCTTTCTTTCTTTCTTGTTTTGTTGACTGCCTATTAGTGTGTTAATCTCTCGGGGGAGATTACTGAACAAATAGCTGTTGGACAAAAATAATGACAGGGAAGGAAAGCACAAAAAAAATGTAAGAATTGGAGGCGGGGCCAGTGATGGTAGAAACAGAGGCGTATGAAATTGCTCACCGGTTTAAGGGTGAAGGAGAGTGAAAAGCCTAATTTCCCCAGAGGTCAAAGGGAAAGGGAAACTAGCTCCGCACAAAGGGGACTCAGCACCCTTGCAGGATCCATCCCTGCCTTCCCCAAAAGGTATAAAACCACATCCTATATGGGAGTGGTAGCAGGTCATGCCCAATTCCTCTTTTTGCTATTCCTGCAGGGGCGATGGTTGCTGTCCCCGTGAATGCTTCAGATTAAAACAATGACTTCCCGAGTTAAACAGCCTGAGTGGGAGCTGGGAGCCGTGACAGACTCACGTCCCCCATGGATCTGCTGTGGATGGGATGCATGCAGCATACCCCAAGCCCTGGGTGATGCCAGCCACCTGCGGGAGCCTCCACCA
>VZTQ01015690.1:0-16576 GCA_013400755.1 Pelecanoides urinatrix
TTTACATAATCCTTGTGGAACTACATTTTGATTTCTTCCACATTCTGTGTGATCAGATTTCAGTACACCTGAAGGAAAGATTTAAAATTCCGTTGCTAAAATTTTCAAATTTAATCCTGACTGAATGCTGGGAGAATATCTTGCCTTGACCTCAAGGAGGTGCCCTATGATAGTGGAGTTTTTCTTTTCTCTCCGTCAGAGTTGCATGACAAACTGATTACCTGGAGAACAGCTAAACCAGCCCAAATTCTGTAACTTGTAGAAACACAGTGAAGTAGTTCTAGTTCTTAGGTTTTACTAAGTGCTGCTTTCTCACATGCTCTTTGTTCTGTCCTTTTGGGTTTTTTTATAGATTGTCCTCACCACCAGGATTTAGGCTGGGGCCCTATACTCGCTTCCCTCCAAGTTCCTGAGCTAACTATGGAAGAATTCCTGCAGGAGTGTCTGTCTTTAGGAAGCTACTTGACCCTGTATGTCTACCTGCTGCAATGCCTAAACACTGACCAGACTCTTACCAATGAAATGAAGATCCTGCTAACCATCAGGAAATGGCTGGAGAAAGTGTACCCAAGGTACCAAACTCAAGGCTTCTGAATATGCCTTGACTTTTAAATAGGGCTATAGTTGTATAGCCAGTATAATTAGGTGGCCAGGTTAATTAGGTTGATTTCATCAGGNAGGCTATAGTTGTACAGCCAAGTTAATTAGGTTGATTTCATCAGGCTGCTGGATGAAATGGCCAATCCTTCTATATCCACTACTACAGAGTCTGCCCAACCCCTGTGCAAACACTGATAGTTGTGGTTAAACAGAGGGAATTTTATCTACTTGAACGCTTCTGGTGCAGTTTTGGTCAGTTTTCAGTCAGAGAAGCTTGATTTCAATGGCAGCCTGGATTTGCGCTCAGTTAAAATTACTGTAAGCAAACCCTAAATCACTGTGGGTTCCACTTTCCAGAATGTCCACTAGGTGGGATGAGTTATGTGCTGAATATTCAGTTTGACGTTCCTGAGAGACCTGGTGTTTAAAGCTCCTCCATAGTGACTGTCAGCAGCTCTGAACCAAATCTGAACCCAGTGGATCTGGTGCGGTGCCCAGCGTTAGCGGCCTCTATTGCTGTAAAACAACTTATTAGATAATAGAGTTCTGGTGGGAAAGGATGGATAGCTTTGGGGTTAAAATGATAATACTTTAAGTACAAAGTATGTAACAACTGAATTTACAGTTGCTGCTGAAATTGCCAGGATTTAGCAAACATGGTGAATATTTTTCCATATTAATGTTGGTAATGTTCATATTTGCTGTGAAAGAACATTTTGGGGAAAGGTACGTTCCCACTGTTTCTTGAAATTCAAAGAATACTTTCACTTTTGTGGGTACCGTAGTAATTTGATTGCCAAAGTGTGAAGGAGACAGCAAAGCCACCATACGCAGCAAATTGAACCTTGCTCTAAACATTAAAGCTGAGGGTGCCTGTTATGGGAAATGACTGGGCAGAGTAATGTGAGGATAGTCTGATGTAGGAAACTCGTGCTGATGCTTTATGTGGAAAATCTGAGCTTGTTAACTTAGACTGCAAACTGTTTGGGGAAAGATTAAAAATATCATAGGGGGAACTTCACTTTGTGCTTTGCTCAACAAAAAACTTCCATGTTTCCTTTTCTAGAAGATCATATTAAAAGTCTAAATTGTTGTGGAAACAGCTAGTGCTTCCTAAAGTGTTTTATTCGTAAGTAAAGGAAAAAAAAAAAGAGTAGAGATACAGCTTCATTCTTTTTATACCAACTCTTAGACAAGTTTAAATCCACTTATGACTGCAGTATTGTTTATTCGCAGTTGTAAAGCTTAAAAGGAAGCATTGTTCTTTGTCCTCTTACAGGCCCTTAAAACCTGCTAGCTGCTGTCTGCATCAAATCCATAACAACAGCAATTACAGCAGTATAATAACTGGTGGGGTAGTATAGTTATGCTATCCTCATATAGTAAGATTAGCTATCGTTAATTAACCATCTGAATGATCTGAATTCCTAATGGGGAGAGATACAAACTTCTTAACCTATGCATCTGACTTTTTTTTTTTTGAAATTTATATTTTGTTTTGTTTTTATTCCTTAAATCTTACCTAAAGCTCAGCAAAGGAAGAGGCAAAGCTGTTTCTTTGGTGGCATAAAGCCATGCAGTTATCCTTGATTCAGATGAAGCAAGATGACACCATTCTGATCGAATCTGTTGTTCGGATGCTGCTGTCAATTCAGGGCAGGCAGAGTCAGCTGGCTGAGGAGAGACTGACTTCTGGAATACTTGGTGCTATTGGGCTAGGCAGGAGATCTCCTTTGTCACCCAGGTAAGCACAGTGAATTAGTTGATTTAATGAGAGTCATCATGTTAAAAAAGCTGCAGCCTTGATCCAGACTGCACAGTGCAATGTCAAAACATATTCTGAATCCATGCTGTCCCCAGATCTACAAATTTGTTTGGACCCATCACAGGAAAAAATGTAGCGAGTGTTTTAATCTGGTTAAGAAGTGAATATGAACTTATGCAAAGTTTGTGGTGGAAAAGGAAAGAAAAAGTTGTGATTCTGGCTTAATGTCCATCTCCAGCAAAGTTTGTAGGGAAGACTGTTTGTTAGAGGAAAATACTTTCACCTGGTCTGAAGAAGACTCTTCCAGTTGACCTCACAAGAATTTTGTATGATCACATGCACGTTGCCTTTTGTATCTTAACCTTGAGGTGTTGGAAATGTTAAGAGAAGCTAAAAGAAGTATGTGCTTGCTTGTTATTCACTTTACCTTCTAAAGAGAGACACCAAGTTTGGTTGTTAGGTATTAAAATCAAGTTTGCTATGGAAAGAATGCCAAGAAAAAATATGTAAATGTTTGTGGAACACCAATTCAACACAGGACCTAAACATAACTGTATGTTTATAAAGACCACCTGGGATGCAATCTTGTTAAAATTGTTCTGAAATCTTAGTCCCTTTCAACTTATCTCTTGATTTGGCTGATGTGGATGTTTCAAAGGCTGTGAAATGGAGTATTTCATATGTGGCCTCAAGGCTGCAGCTAAGCTTGGAACAGATGCTACATTTCATACGTATGGTATTATCTTATCCTCTAGTATGTATGATATACTATTATGTATATATTAAAGTGACTTTTTTTTTCTAATGCTTTGAAAAAGGTCCTGTAAAGCCTTTACTATGTTCCTCATGCAAGAGAGATCTCACGGGATGGAACTTCTAGTTTATCTGCTGTTGAGGACTTGCAAATTTGATACCACTTTCTCTCTCTGTGCTTTTCCCTATCCAAGGTTTCGGGTGGTTGCCCGCAGTTTGTCTGCCTTCCTCTTGGTGCAGATTCCTGCAGAGAGTCAAGTCCGCCTGAAAGCGGGGTCAGAGCCAAAGCTGTCGCAGAAGGCCCAGCAGGTAGTGTGTGCCAGCTGCTGGCTTCGTGACATGCCCTCTTTGCGTGCTTGCTCAGTTTGTGGGCTGAGGCTTGAAAGAGTCACTGCAAGCATTGCTTCAAGCTAAATCTTACTTGTTTCAAGCTCAATCTTACTCTCAACTTGTTGATTTTTATTTGGCGCTGAATGCCCTCAATCTTTTTTGGAAATGCTTTACACCTGGCTCTAAATTCTGAATTTCAGAAATAGCTTGTTGCTCTCATTTGTCTTCTCAGGGAAGGGGGTGTATCACAAACTTGTGTACAATTTTGCTATCCATCAAAACACCATCTTGGAATTTGCCAGAGACAAGGCCAGGTGATGATGTGAGTTTGCTGAACTCTGGTAGCAGGACTGTGTGTCTGAGCCCTAACCTAAAGTGATCCTAGGTAAAACTGTTTATACAACATTCTGTATTAATATGAAGGCATCAGTTTCTAATCTTATACACTGAAAAGGTGCAGACGAACTTATGTCTGTAAACCCTGAGTTCAGAAACTTTGGAACATAGCAGGTAGAAGGAATTTAAAACAAACAGGAAAAAACAATGCTGCTGTGGTTGCACTGCTTTTCAGTGATAAAGCAGGACTACATTCACACTAACATTTGTTTATGTGAGATCAGGGCTTAAAAGCCGTATGACAAATAAACATTCCTTCTTTAGCACGTGCACTGACCATATTGTTTCAGTAAGTGCGTGAGAAGAGGAAGGAGGAGTTGGTTAGAAACCAAAGCGAAGTTAGTTACTTGGTACAACTTGTTTCTCTGCTCTAAGAAACGAATGAAACTTGTTCAGACATATTTCCAGCATTTCCCTGGCTGGTACTGCCAGCATAGTTTCTTTTACATGTAATTTCTAACTTGACATTGTCCCTGTAATGTTATTAATGGGAGCAGAATAGTACTTTTATGAAAGTCAAAGATGCTCATAAGAAAAACCTGAAGTGAATAGTTAAGTGTGTTGCAGTTTGAAATTTGGTGTAATTTCCTTGAAACCATGTCTTGAGCTCACAAAGTAAATATTTGACAATATTTGGGTTACAGAATCCTAGCAAGCCTTGGTAGAACAGTTGTATTGATCTCGGGGAAGGAACAGCTTGAAAAATATGAGATGACTTGAAACACTATTAAGTGACTGTATTTTACAAACGTTTTGTTCCAAATACTCCGGGATCTCTAGTAAATAAGGATCTTCTAGTGGAGTTGTGAATATGGTGGCTCATGAACTGGTTTGTTAGGGACCGAAGTAGACACAGCTAACAGAATTTTCCTTTGTATCTATAGGCACTGAATGCTCTTGAATCTATGGCATCAAACAAACAATATATGGCTTATCAAGAGCAGCTTTCCCAGGCTTCTGAGTTCATCAAGCATCCAGAACATTATCTTCAAGATGGCAATAATCTCTTGGCTCTCCTTATTAACGCTCTGTACCCAGAAGTGCATTATTTGGACAGCATACGATAGCAGCACTGAGCTCGCAGAATCATGCAATGTTGATTACTCTGGTTTACATTTAACGTTGCTATTGCACAAGTAATTTTCACCTTTAGAGTTTCACTTTAAGTCAGAAGTGTGAATGGGAACTGTACGCTGGCAAGTTTTCTCCTCTTTAAGGTTTTCTTTCTTTTCTTTTGATTTGTAGGCCTGTGGAATTGCTCAGTTTTTGTTGACTGAAAACACTTGAATATCTTCTTGTGTATGGTGCACATCTGAGAGGAGGATACCTGGGGATATATGTAGAAATCATTAGACAGCAAAGCTCATCCTGTAACATCTTAATTTTTTTGCTTTGCCTTTTTTATTTTTCCAATGTGTCATCACTCAGGCCAGTTCAAAGTGAGTGGGGGATTGTGTATAAAAATGGTTTTGACTTTCTTAACCATGATACCTCTAAATCTTATGTGAATGTGTGTTTGGAGACTTGTGAAGTCCCTGTATTTGGAAAGATAGTATTTTAAATTTTGACTTTTTTTTTGCTATGCCATAGAAATCTCTAGTTGAAAGGCATGCCTACAATCTTCTCCCACTTCTGTAAATACAAACTAAAATTTGAACTAAAGAACTTTGGTTTTTCCTGTTTTCTAAATATTAGTGAGTCTGCATCCATATTGCTTGATTAAATGGAAGTAATTTCTAGCCAAGTTCTTTTTAAGTCAGGTGATTTTGTGGATCCCCAGCGTCTGGGGGGAAAAAGTCAGTCATATTCATGTTGGATAGGATTCCTTAATTCTGAAAGTCTGTTTGTTTAGGAAATAATGGTTTAACAAGTGGACACCCACCACTTAAGTTTATTCTTTTCTTCCTAGCTGGGCATGACATGACAGGATTTTAGATGACACTGTGAAAAGGTATTTATCTTGTATTAAATTTGGTGATCACTTGTTAAAATTCTGTTGCCAAAGCATGAACCATGAGCCTGTAAATCTATCTTATCAGCTGAATTATCACTGGTTTTGTTGCCTTGTCTGGTTGTAAGATGCACCTTTGTTCAGGGAAACCAGAAGGTGAGTTTCCCCAGTTGCTTGTCTAAGGTTGTCCCTTTTATCACTGATCTATCTGAGGTGGCCCAAGGTCCTGCAGTCCCAATCTGTACACCTCTATGAAGGAACAATGATCACTTCTTCTCTTCCTCCATTAATTGTGCCTTTATGTTTAGAACATGGTTATATGTTAAAACATTAGTTCTGGTCACTGGGGGAAGGAAATGTGCTACCTACTGTCTGGTCAATAATGCTTTGAAGTGTTGCTCTTAACTGTGGTTCTAGTGCTGGAGAACAAATCACTTTTTTCTTCTTGACAGCTAATTGTGCCAGCTGGGTCATTAGATCACCTTCATCTTAATGTGGTCTTAGAGTTCTTTTGCTGTTTTTTCCCCCTATAAATATATATACATAGATATATATACATATGTACATCCCTCTGTATATTAACCAGATATTGATGCAGCATGTTTTTTAACGGACTCTTTTGGAAAATTCACATCTGGAAGAATACATTTTGCTGTTTTTTCCCCCCCCAAAGACTTAAAAGCACTGGTTTTATTAGATTCAATGTTATTGATCAGTTGCATAAAAATGTGAAAAAGTCAGGAATATGTGTTTGACATGCACTTTTAAAATGAGGTGTGTTTCAGCTGATGAGTTTTTACAAATGTTGTATTTATAACATGCTATGTCTGCAAAGATAGTGCAAAATAAAAATGAAAAATCAAGTAATTTGTGACAAACACCATGATATTTTTAACTTGCTGGCAGAATCACATCGGGTAATACATAATTGTTCTTGGAGATGAAAGTGTGATGGGGGAATGCCGCTCAGTTGCTCAGTTGATGGAGATTTGGAGATTCTTCTTTTTGACATCCTAGATTTAACATGTATAGGCTACAACAGCCTGTTTTTGTGCCTAGAACCCAGAAGAAAGCTCATTTATGTAATGGCAGAAATAACATTTCTCTGTCCTGGCAAAATTCCCCAAACCTCTGTGATAACGTGACTGCAGGATGATACACTGGTTCAGGTCTTTCAGAACTCGCAACTGACCCAGACTGTGGAATTTGGTATTTATCCCAAATGAGAGGAAGGCTGGTGGTGTGGAGGGAAGTAGGGGAAAACTGTGCCTCCAGTGCTGGTGGTACAGCGTTCCTGCTGAGGGCTTTGCTGGTGGGCAGGGCTGGACCGGGCTGGGATCACTGCTGTCAGCAAACACAATTGACACCATCATCATGTCCATTTGTCTTGACCGTTGAAATAGCTTCTTTAATAACTTACTGCTTAAAATGTGATAGAAATGATTGTTTGACTTTTTTCCCATTTCTCGATCTAATAATTGTGATGAAAATGATTTGTTTTATCGTGGTTAAAATACTCTCTGGATAATACTATGGTAGGTCCTAAGAAATAGGGAAAATTCACAGTGAGCTGCTATTTTTGATGTACCTATCTGCTGGCTTCTCGGAGAGTGGTAGAAGTCTGAACCTGTGCTTTCCTCAAATACGGGGAAGCAGTTTTATGAACTAACAGATCTGCTGGCTGTTCTCTGTCACAGTGTGCACTCCAGGGCTTGGAGTCTCATTCTCCAAATGGTACCCAGTGGATTGACTTTTTGTTTCTTCTAGTTTTACTGGAAAGACTTTCAGGTTCTCAGTGTCTCCCCCCATCCTTCCTACCCCAAACTGCAGTGTTCTTTTTCACATCATAAATGTAACCAGGTAATCTCAGAGGAAAACGAAGTTTTGTGTTGTTTTTAGCACTGTAGATTGCAGTGGAAAGAGATGAAATTGGAATATCAGCTACTTAATAACAAGTGTGCCTTTGCAGTTTAGTCGGAGAATGAATATCTGTGGCTTTTTTAACATTTGACTCGCACAGCAGTTGTTGCATTGGGAAGAATTGTTGCCTGTGGATTGCAGCTTAAGTATTTATTAAGAAAATAAGGCCAAATAGGGAAATGGACATAACCTTAAGTTAGTGGAATGGAAAACCAGAAGTCTGAGCAGCAAGATGCCTAAAACGTGCAGACAGTTGCTTCCTATGCAGGCTGACTCTACAGCATCCCACAGGGGCCGGGGTGTTGTGGTGGTGGGAGTTGGTATTGTTGACTCTTGAAGTTAAAGTGCTCAACAGAGCAATGGTCAAATCCTCCCAAACCCTGACTGTGCATAAACTGGGGGGGGGAAAGGGGCAGGAACTGGAACACACTTATTAAGCCAAATGAGGTCAGTACTAGAAACCTCCTGGCACGTGCCCTGCTGTGTTTTGTTCTTCCAGTATATACTGGTTTGAGCGGGTGGTTTGAGTCCCTCCATGAGGACCAGGGTCTGCCAACATGGGGCTTCTTCCTTATGTACTTCCTGGGCAGGTGGTCTGCAGTGGACAGCCACCACACCATCACCCGTGTCTGTTGGCCCGCTAATGCTGACCTCTGAGCTCTCAGCTGGCTCATCGTCCACCCCTGGCCAGTGCATTCCCGCTGTGCTCTCCCGTAAAGGACAATTCCTCGTCCTCACTGTCCCAGCTTGTCCTTCCTGAAGAGGCTGTGTCCATCCATGGCAGCACTTCGGGCTTGTGAGCTATCACGCAGCATCTCTGTCATCCCAGTGAGATTGTAGCCCTGCAACTGCACGTGGACCTCTTCATTCCTCCTCAGAGAAGGTATGAGAGCTTTCCCCACAGTGCTGTCCTGTAGGCACTTCTTTATTGTGCACTTACACCGAAGTGGGCTCCTTCCACTCCATTTTGTTGATTACGAGGTCTCTCCTCTGCACGTCACCCCACACCTTTTGCTTTCCAAAGGACAAAACAGCGGATAGTGAGAGGGAAACGTTGAGAGCAAACTGTTCCCATTGCAGATCAATCTTGCAGGGGTTTGGATGGGTTAAAGAGGTCCCTGGCTGGGGAGAAGGGCAGGATTCAGGCAAACTCATTTCTGGTGTCCAGGGGTGTGGTGGGTTCCTGTACCTGGACATCCTTGTTCTCACATTTGCTGCACTAACATGGGCTGTGCTCTGGAAGCCAAGTAAGTAAAAGTTGGACAGTGCTAATCCAGGAGTTTCCTCACATCTAAGTTACTGCAGCTGTTTTGTGACGTGCATTTGCTGGCAGCGCGTAGGGTGCTGATAACATGCAACCGGGCACACTCAGTGGTTTTGGGGCACAAGGTCTGATGCTTCTATTTGGACCCAAACTACTTGATTTAAAGAAGTAGTTTTCAAGAGAAAAAAATCCTGTAAGCCAACCCTCAATCCCATACATGGGTAGAAATGAGTTCTCATTACTCTAATGTATGTCTATAAATCATAAGGGCTCAGAAATTCAATTCAGTTTGTCCAGTTAATCTCTCTGAGGTCTCTTTCTTCCTATGACCCCTGTGAAACTGAGCTTACGAGTCCATGGCTACGCTATCTGCTATAACTTCCTTTTCCTCTTTGCATCTCTTCCTATTTTTATTAAACCTGGCTTTGCCACTGCTGGGATTTTAAACTGGTGTTTAAAAGATCAGGTTCAAATATTTCCTTGCTTTTTTTTTTTCCTTTCTTTTTTTTTCCTTCTTATCCTGACCAAGTCATTTAAAGTTGCGCTTTACTTTCCCAGCACCAATGTTATGAAGAGGTGAACTTCTAAAATAATAATTCCCAGGCTGGGGGTGAGCTTGCAAGCAGGACCACAGGCTTGATGGTAATTCAGTAGCAGCTTGGGCTCCTGACCAGCAGCGGTTGCTACCAGAAGCGTGATCGTTAGGAGAAGAGTTCTGGAGCTGCTGCACTGGAATGATTGCACAGAGCATCGAATCCAGTGATATAAACCTGGAAGTAGGTTCTTGTCACATCTTCTTCTTTCTTCATTCTTTCTCCTCCTCCTCCTCTATGCCAACCCATTGCTCTTCACAGTCCTCTCCTGGACTTTTGCCTGACCAAGACTCCAGGTTGACTTGCGTCATCCTGCACCATAATCTGGGTCTCTTCACCTGGTCTTAGAACGTGTTCACAGTGGGGTTAGAGACTTGTCTGTGGATGGCCAGTGACTTTGTAATAGTGACTTCATCTCAGAAGAATTTAAGAGATGAGTAGTCAGGCTTTAAAGGAACTTTTTCATGTAACACAGAGATCGAAACTGTTTAGAAATAACTTTCTTTTTTTTTTTAAAAAAAAAGAAAGCCAATTTGGTTTATTGGAACATTTTCACAGCATATTTATCACAAAGCTCTGAGATTCTGCGTGTGTGCACACATGGGCACTAGGAGCTGCGGTAGATTTACAATACAGACCACCCTTTGCATGTCTTGCTTTCAGCTCTACCAGTTTTTGGAAAACCTCTTTTTCTTTTTGCGTGGACTCCTCTTGAACAAGTTAAGATTTCCTTTAAACTCTTAAATAAACTCTTCTGGAAGTTAAGGAATAATAATAATAATTACCAAAACCCCTGCAGAAATTCCAGTAGCATTTTTTTAGAGCTGGTATTCGAAACATAAAAATACTTCACTTGCTGGCTCGAGGAAGCTGCATGTGGTTTGACAAGTGGCGCGGTGGAAACTGCTTTTTGAAGTAACACTTGAAAAATGCCATAGCAAAAAGATGTGAGAAAATGGTAGACTGTTATCTGCTTGCTAAACACTATGTGATACAGGCTACAAACACACAGGTTGGTTAGATCCTCTTTGGCTCTTCCAGCTCCATCCCTCTTTGTTTTTTCTTTCTTCTGTCTCCCCTTCCTTCCTCTTGCTTGTAATCAGCAACAGGGATAGAAAACATGCACTTACAAGGCGTGTTTGACCTTCTGTGCGTCAGTCAACACCAGTATTATGTTCACTGGGTGGTACAGAGCAGGTAGCGATTTGAACCGTGCAAGCGGGTGCAGATGAGACCGCCCAGGTCCTCAGCTGCGTCTCGATGCTGTTCTTTCTGTCGGCAAAGTCTGGCTGCCGCCGTGTCTGCGGTCAAAGTTCTCGTAAGTGGAGTCTTGCAGCTGTGGCCTGGCAGTGGAAGAAGTAAACAAGGTGAAGACACATTTTTGGTTGCTCTAGACTTTATAAGTGGCTTCAACGAGTAGTTAAGGAGTGTCAGAGTAAGGGTCTGATATGGGTCCTCCCCTCTGCAGCAGGTAGTTTTTAAGTGTCTTGAGTTGCATCTAATGTTTTACGTTTTAAAGCACCCAGACAGATCTCCTGCACCATTAGCATTAACTCCTACTAGTGTCCTGCTGCTCAGAGCCTCAGGAGATTGTGCAAACCTCTCCTGAGAAGGATCTTCTCATGTAGAGTGTGGAGGATCTTGGTTTTTAAGCTTTCATCTATGTGTGTATCTATACAAATGTTATCAAGGGTGCAGTATGGTTTAGACACTGTTAAATCAACAAAAACTATGCTTTTGCAAATAATTCTTACAAATTTAACTGTAGGATTAAATCCTCCTTGCCCCTTTGGCTGTGTCCTGATGCTGTACACGAGTGTCCTGCTGAAATGCCCACCTTTCGTAGGTAAGGTGGGGGAAGGAGACATCACATCAGGATAACTCAGGTTGGAAGGGAGCAGGCAGATGTAATTATACTGACCTCAGATACAGCTTCTTTAGGTTTAGCCTAAGGGTTGGTTTTGGTTTTTCAGTTTGTTTCTTTCTTTTTTTCCCACCATCCCTTTCTAACCTGGCCACCACAGCTGTCAGGAGTGTCCAAGAACGGTGTTGTGCTGGGTAATGGGAAATGCCAAGGGTGCTGGGGGAGCGTCGTATGGATACCAGCCAAAGAATCGGGCCCTGCTGCACCTGAGCTGGCTCTGAGGTGGGCTGTTTGGCACCTCCATATCTTCTTCCACACTTGGCAGAGCTCATCAGCTTTGACGTGGGCCCTTTTTCTGCCCCGTTAGAAGCTGGGGTGGCTGGGGGGCAGGGGGCAGGTTTCTGTTGCACAGTTTCCCTCTGTCATTCATCGTTCATCAGCCACAGATGCCATCCCAGCCTGTCCCCCTCACCTGTCCCTCAGGTGGGTGGTTCTTGTGCTAGTGTAACGTGGCTTCCTACCATGCTCTGGGCCTGGGACCCACCTAAACTTCTGCTAGCCCCTTGCTGCTGCTGCTCCATGTGCCATGGTCTCTCCAATCTGCTGCCAGCATCCCTTGTCCTCACATCAGTGGGGTTTCTTCTAGCTGTACCCAAGCCAGAACCTTCTCCCAGCAGTGCCCAAGCCTTGGTCCCTCACACCGGCTCGCCTGGCCATCAGCCCAACCCTGTCCTTGTCCCAGGAGCCTGCTCTTGGGCCAGAAGGTTGTTGCCAAAACCAAGGACACGTTGCATTTCTCTCCTTAGCCATCTCCACCCGCCTGCTGGATAACGTGAGTAGAAGGCAGGACGTCCTTACCGGGCCAGGCTGGATGGGGCAGAGGAGGGACCTGTGAAGCAGGAAGGAAGATGTGGGTTAGCAATGTGGTTGGAGTGAGCTGGGGAGCCAGGACTGACCTTGAGCTGTTGGGAAGCTGCACTGGAGGGTGGTTGTGACACCCCAGTGAATGGNTGTTCTTAGATTTCCCATTAGAAATGTCCTTCTTCTAGGGCGGAACATCATAAAATAATTAAAAAAACCCAAAACAAACCCAACCCCTCCTGCCTGACTTCATCTGCCGTGTCCCATCACTGGTTACCGGTCTGATGGAGGAAGACTACCAAGGGAAATAGTGATACGTACCTCCTCTCGAGAAAACGGTGAAGCCCAGTATCACCAGCAGAATGAGCACTTTAATTCCCAGCGGCACAAAGATCAGGATCAGGAAGAAGGAGCTGTTGGATGCTTTGAATTTATAGAAGTACACGGCCCCCTCTGCTCTCCCGTGGCTGTTGACAGCGGTACAGGTGTATTTTCCATCGTGGGTCAGGTACCGGAGCTCCTTGGTGACGCGGTGGTTCATGCTGGTGATGGAGGTGAGGTTGCTGTAGGGTGGTCCGGTCCAGGTCAGAGCAGGCGCTGGCTCCCCCTCGGCAGTGCAGTGTGCCTGGAAGGCGCGATCCCCATTGGAGCTGACAGTGATGTTGATGATCCTGGGGGCAGCTGCAGAAATCACAACAGGAAAGTGCATCAGATTTCAAAGGCAGGTCCAACACAATACACCTGGGACGAGAGCTTGGTCTTGGTGGACCCTCAGCACGTTATATCAGGGTAATGTTGGGATCAAACCTCCCCTTTTTTGTTTTTCTCTGCACTTTCTTTCCTTGGATGTCCCCACCCTGCCTATGTTGGATGGAAGCGCAAAGCCTCCATGCGGGGGGATGTGCATTCTGTTTGCGTTTTATCCCTGTAACGCCTTACGCAGTTTTCTGAGCTTCGGTCAACTTCAGCTGCCGTGACCTTCCATGGTGGCGGAAGGCGGAGGCACCGTGCTGGAGCAGGGCAATCCTCCATGAAGATGGGTTGCTTTCTGCAATTGCAGCCCAGTATCATCTGTGACGTAGGCACAGGTGCAGCTGGTGAGCTTTTTGGACGGGCTGCATCTCCACATGGTCCAGGACAAGGCAACCACAGTGCTCTCCTGCAAGTGTCTCCTGGCTGTTCCCTTGGTCTCTGACCTCCAGAGCACACACGGAGAGATCCATTTGTGCGAGCCCTTTGCTCGGTGCCTGAAACTTGCCAGATTTGGCAAATTATTGTCAGGAAACTTCCACTCCCTGCAACAACCCATTTTTGATGTTTTCCTCCAACCCTGTAGTGACCACCCAACTGCTGGTGTGGGTTCCTGGTTGATCTGCAGTAGCACACCAATCCCGAGACAGGGCCACTAATTGTGTGTCCTGTATTTGTACCGTATGGGATTGTGTAACTGAAAGAAGAGTGGTAAAGATAATTTGGGGGATGCAAAACATTAAAAGAGCCACTGTTGAACGTGTCATCTTTGGTCTGGTCTGCTGAGGAAGTGTAGCTGATATGACCAAGCTCGTCTTATCCATTGGTCCTCTCCTCTTGGACCTGTTGGCCCATTTCATGCATTTGGTTCCTAAAGGTATTGTGAAAACTGAAGAGAACTAAACGAGTGTCCTCATGGAGAAAAAGCAGGAGTTCAATATTTACCTTATTTTTTGTCAGACTGGACAGCAAATGCATAGCTTGCAACCACCTACAGCACATCTTCCCCCTTGTCTACGTAACACAGGAGGGGTTTGAGGCTGGAGGACTGATCTGTAAGAAAGCTAGCTGTGTTAGTTCTCCTGTGTCTGCGTGTTTTGGTGTTTAAATTAACCGTTTAAGCAGTATTTAACCCCTCCCATTTATACTGTCAGGGCACATTCCCAAAGCAGGGTGCAGCCTGGGTATCGTATCTGCTTACGTTATCATTCCTTTGGTGTTAAAATCCAGGCAGCCCCTGAGGGACAGATCTTGCTGCCCTGGTCATGCTGTGTGTAGGAGCTGCTCCGAGTGAAGGAGAGCCTTGACCACGCAGAAGTTCCCCAGAAGTAACCGAGCTCATCCTCGGCTCCCGTCTGGACGCCGGCAGTACGCAGCGGGCGCAAGGCAGTCTCGCTTCACAAGGGATATCGCCCAACGTGCGGCACCTTTGCACTTATGGGTAAGGTCTGAGTCTCTTCCCGAGACCACCCGGGTCTCCTACTGCTCCCTCCATCTACAAGCGCTCCCGGGTAGATGGGATTAGCGCTTTCCTCAACGGGGTCTCCTCATAACCGAATGCTGGGTCTGAACAAAGCACGTTGCAGCCCAGGGGTGCATTCAGCACAGCCGGGACTGTGCGGTCCGTGCTGGAGACTCACCCCTACTTGCTCTGCCATGCTGAGCAGCCCCAAAAGGTGTTTTTTCAGCCGTGTTATTCAGCTGGCAGAGCAAAGGAGTCCTGCTGCAGCGATGAGCTCCTGCATTGGGTTTCTGTACGATGAGCAGCGTGTGGGCTTCAGTGGGAGCCGATGGACTGTGTGTGAGTTGGAGACTCAGATTTCGGCTGCTGTGTGGTTCACCTCTGCTTTTCTCCCTTTCCCTGTGTCTATGTCTACCAGTGCCCCTGTACTCGGCACTGGTGAGGCCGCACCTCGAATCCTGTGTTCAGTTTTGGGCCCTTCACTACAAGAAGGACATTGAGGTGCTGGAGAGTGTCCAGAGAAGGGCAACAAAGCTGGTGAAGGGCCTGGAGCACAAGCCTTATGAGGAGCGGCTGAGGGAACTGGGGTTGTTTAGTCTGGAGAAGAGGAGGCTGAGGGGAGACCTCATCGCGCTCTACAACTACCTGAAGGGAGGTTGTAGTGAGGTGGGGGTCGGTCTCTTCTGCCAAGTAACAAGCGATAGGACGAGAGGAAACAGCCTCAAGTTGCACCAAGGGAGGTTTAGATTGGACATTAGGAAAAAATTCTTTACTGAAAGAGTGGTCAGGCCTTGGAACAGGCTGCCCAGGGCAGTGGTGGAGTCCCCGTCCCTGGAGGTATTTAAAAGACGTGTAAATGAGGCGCTTAGGGACATGGTTTAGTGGGCATGGGGGTGTTGGGTTGACGGTTGGACTTGATGATCTTAGAGGTCTTTTCCAACCTTAGTGATTCTATGATTCTATGATTTTATTTAGACTACAGGCTCCGCGTGAAGGAGCAACACCCTGCAAATGTCCATCCAACTGCTATTGCAATGGGTCCCAAGCTTATTTGGGAATCCAAATGTCACTTCCATGCAGACATTCACCCCGTGGATGGACTTCTCACCTTGTGCAACTGTTGTCTAGTGTTGCCTCAAAGGTGCTTTGCCTTGTGGCTGTTGCCCCTGTGGTTTCTAAGCGATCCCTTTGGCAAAGACTGGAGGAGCCTGAGACCGTGTGCTCTCCAGAGGACCAGGATTGGGTGTGCTTAGCTAAGTGTGACCATGGCAGCTGGAGATCCTGCTTTCAGCCAGATATGGGTAAGAGCTCAGGTGTTTTGTTTTTTCCTCAGGATTCAGAACAGTGTTTCAGCCCAAGCTGGAGACAGTAAGAACCTTCAAGAGGAGGTGAAGCTCCTCCTTATGTCCTCTAATCTGGGTGTAGCTCAATGGTCAGGTGAGCCCAAGTTGTTAATAGAGATGGCCAGCTCCCCAAGTTTGATGTTTGTTGATCAGAGCTGGTTTTCAGGCTGTTTGTACTTAACCTTTCCTGCTCCAGAGGAGTTTGGACCTATGGCACATGAATGCTGGGTATCTTGTCTTCCCAAACCCCTGTTACCATCCAGGTCTGCTTATGCTTACATTCGCTAACACATACTCAGCAGCTGGGCTCTCCAGTTTAAATCCACCCCATGGGCTGCTGACCCCTCTCTGCTGCCTGCACAGATCCTGTGCTAGAGGGACAAAGTGGGATCACAGAATCACAGAATGGTTTGGGTTGGACAGCACCTTTGAAGGTCATCTAGTCCAAGCCCTCTGTAATGAGCAGGGATGCCCAGGACTTGGCTGGTTCTTACCCTCGCAGCCAGAGCCTGGCTATTTCCTTACCCGTTTTGTTCCTATTCCCTTCCCTGCGCTGTGCACACTACCTCATACTGGAAGGCTGCAGAAGACAATGAGTATTCCCTGCCCAAATGTTATAAATTACCCCCAGAGCTGGAAAAGCCAACTAGGCTTGACAATATCCCGGTTCAACTTCTGTTACCATCTCATCAGTTTCCACATCTTGTGGCTCTCGCTTCCCTAC
>VZTQ01015692.1:0-38165 GCA_013400755.1 Pelecanoides urinatrix
ACTCATACGCGAGAATCCTTTTCTACCTGTGAGACAGCTGAACTCTCTTCTGTCAGCAGCAGGCCCAGTGCTGTGTAAACCCCCTCATGATCAAAGAAGCTAAAATTTTGCCGATGGCACCAGCCCCTAAGCCACATGTTGATCCGATGAGTTTTCCTGTTCCCTTCAATATTCTTCCCTGCCACCGAAGGGATTGAGGAAAACACTACCTGCGCTCCCGATCCTTCCACCAGTTGCCCCAGTGCCCTGAAGTCCCTTTTGATCTCTTTGGGACTTCTCTCTGCAACCTCCTCACTGCCAGCCTGTATGACCAATAGCGGGTAGTAATCAGAGGGCTGTACCAGATCAGGGCGTTTCCTAGTAATATCCTTAACCCAGGCCCCACGGAGGCAGCAGACTTCCCTGTGGGATGGGTCTGGACGTCATATTGGGCCCTCTGTCCCCCTCAGAAGGGAACTGAATTTTGATAGCATGGGTAAAACTACTAGTTCATGAGTGTGAGGAGAGCTGTTGTTTAACAAAATAGTAAACCAATGGCTATAAACATTATGATAATGGATTCTCTAGAAGCATGGTGAAAAAGCCAGAATGTACAGAGAGAAAGAAAGAAACAGAGAGAAAAATGAGATGGATTACCCAAACAGTGAATCTTAAAAATAAGCTTTCCTGTAATTGGGAGAAAATTTAAGTATTCCATCTTGACCATCAGGCTATCTTATCCAGCTTTTCATTATTCAGACAAAGTATTGTCACCAAAATGAATTCATCAATGTAACAGAGATAAATGATCCAACATGGAACAGACAGAACTATCTTCCTGTTCTTATGAAGAAAATTGTCTCTTTGTACTATTATATCAGTGACAAAGATGTCTGGACTTTATAAGCATCTCTTTCCATTTAGTCTGCCTTAAATATTAATAATACGATGATTTAACCTTTCTATACTAGGTTCAAGAAAGAGTTTAAAAGTACTAATAAGGAATAAGACTGTTTCAAGAATAAAATAATCAAATTACTTTAAAGATATGGCTAGTTCTAACCACTTTGAAAGAATTAATACTGTTAAACAAAAAGGAAGTGGGTTGAAAAAAAAGTGAAAAACACTGAGACTCCTTCTAATCTGCCTAATTGTTTCAAGACAAATTGCATAACATTATGACATTCCTCAAAGGATGGTATATATGGATATCTAATTTTTAATATCAAACTCTAGTATCACTACTAGTCCTATAAATCTCTGGAAGAACAAAAAAATGTTTTCAAAACCAAATAAAAACCAACAAAAAATAAACTAAAGGTAAAAGAAAGATGTACTGGGCCCATATTGCCAGCTTGTATCTAACAGTAGTGGAAAAAAAAACCTGAATTCTTAAGATTAAATTTTATTTAACATAAATATGTTAGATAATGAATTATCAGATTGCAACATAGCAGAGTTAAACAGTGTCATGGTTTAACCTGGCANCCTACCTAGTCTTTTCTACATTATTTCTCTCCCCATTGCCTCTGAATTTGAAACTGCACTTGCAACAGAAAACTAAAGCATATTAGCATTTTAAATGAAGTAGACATAGTTTCAAATGCCAAATGGTAAAGACAGTTACATGATTACTTTGCAAGCCAGAATCAAAAGTACTAACAGACAAATCTCATGAGTTGCTGAGCTCCAAGACTCTACATAAGGAATTTGTGTGGTTTCCTTTCAATGAGCTTAAGTGTGAATGGCATAATGAATCTACACTGGGACAGCAGAGACAAACTCCTTATCTCACACTATACACTTGCCTCTTGTATTGTCCTTAGATATTAACTAAGGACACTTTGGAAATAAACAGATATATACATATTTGTAGGAGATAAATGAGCCCATGAAAACCAGAAAACTCTTTATTCAGCAGCTGATAACCAAAATCCCCATACCTTCTCCAGGATGGTGTCTGGACAGGTATTTTCCCTTTGACATTTTTACTGTCCAAAAAGTTTGTCTTATCACAAGTTATCGCAAGTTTGTCTTATCACAAACACCATGTAACAGAGGCACAGCCTTCGATAAAAGATAGGCCAGAATGAATAATCTGTAGGACAATTTTATCAAGTGATGGAAACTGTTGAAAGAGTACTTTGTATTAGCTGATGTTTGACTGTTGAAGAAAATGTAGGGATGGATTCAAAGTAAAACTGCTTAACAGCTGGTTACACATTAAGATCTTCACTAAGTGAGTTTCCCTCTTGCCACACCATAAGGTGAAACAGAAGAGGCATCCCATCTCCCACTCCTTTCAATCCTAACATCTCTAAAAAAAAAAGCACTGAGAGTACAATGTTCCAAGAGCAATAAACAAAATATATTTGGGAGGACCATTCAACATAGGGTTATGTTTAACCACATCATCAAATCTGGAGTCTACTAAAGGATTCAATTAAATATAATTCAACAAACTCAGATAATATAATACTGTGTAGCAAACAGAGTATCAGGTAGCAGTTATTTTGCAGAAGGAAAACTTACTGCTATTGTTATAGCACCCAGAATTGCCAGTCATGAGTCATCCTGGGAACTATTCCAATAGCAACATTAGTAGATGTCCTAGTCAAATTTTTAAGAGCTTCCCTGAAAATGTATGTAGGTCAGAACCCAGAGGTGACATACAAAATATCTAATAAATTTCTATGTTTTTATAAATGAAAGGGAATTGCTGAAGTAGCTAATTAAAGAAAAAGAGATTGGTGTTGCACTAAAATATTTTCTTAGGGGCAAGTAATGGTTTTATGTATTAATTGCATCTATGCTGCGAAGAACACTTGTTACAATTCCTAACAGAAGCTTTTAATTAGTCTTTCAGCTCAGTAAGACTTCTCTTGTTAATGGATGATGTGTCCCTCTTATTTAGGAAATTAGACTGTGTCCCAACTTTAACGTATAAAATTCTTCTCACTAAAATACTGACAGATAACATCTAAAAGGAGTGACTCAGTTAAGAGGGGGCCTTGACCCCAAACATCAAAACTGAGAACATCTTTCCGAATGAGCAAGTGGAAAAGGAATGTAAGGAAGAAAATGGCAGAAATAAATTTGGAGAGTTAAGTAAAAATTAAATAATTATTTAGAAAATTAGGCCAGAAACATCAGTATTCGATCGGAGAATACTTGAGAACTCAGAAATTAATCACTTACAAGCATGCAAGGAAAGAATTAATCATCAGCTGTGCAAGAAGAATTCCACTGACATCAATTTATTTGTTGTGTAGTCAGAGATAGAGAGTATAGTCAGATTCCCTCTTCTTTTTTTTTTTTTTTTTCCTTCAATTAACAGTGATATGTAGGGTTGAGGTGAACAAGACAGCTATCAACTGAAAGATTCTGCTCCCCGGCCATGGATAAAGCTGAAATCAGATATTGAAGATAAAACCCCCTAAACTTAGATATGTACAGTTACCAAGGTTTTAGAGTATACCGTAATATAGATAGCCATTTCTTTCCCAAATCCCAAGATACAACGAAAAATTCAGATGAAGAACAGTCATGGAAGATTTGAAAAAGATGTCATTAAAAAGTTTGTCTCACCATAGACAGAAAGGAGAGAAAGACAGATGCAATAGAATTTAATCTACTCATAAGATCAAGAATAGATAAAGCTAACAAATGGGCACAGACACAACTAATGTGAAAGATTGATTAAATATGCCACATTCAGCTATGGCAAATTCCACAAAGCTTTTTTTATTTCTCTTACACTTTGGTAACACATAAGGAACTTCTTCACAAAGGCATTTGCTAAGTAAAGGCTTATGGGTGGGAACCAGTTTGCATAAGAAGGTGTCCACACAAAAAACTAGTTATCTAAGCTCTCATTAGTCAGTGGAGAATTCAATATGATTAGCAGGGTGTAGAGAGCTATTCACCTTAACCTAGAACACGAGTTTTGGGTCAGTGAATACCTGATGAGAGATGTGAAAATCTTCTAGTTAACATCACCTGAAAACCTGAATTGTAGTTTTTATAATAGCTACATTCAAAACTAGGAAGTGGTTTGATTTGGGATTTTGGGTTGAGGACACTCATAAGCTATTGTTTCTGATCCAGCAAGGAAGGAGATCTACTAAACGTCTTGAAATTTTATTTTTATTCAGACATAACATTTGGTCATCTGACCAAATATGGACTTACTCTTTACATATATTTACATTTGAGCTAATCCTTTGCAGACAATGGACAGAAAGTGATAATGCCATTTTTTATTGTTTTCATCTTAAAGTACATGTTCACATCTGACCAGTGGGAACATATCTAATTTTCCTTGTTAGCAATAAAGGAAGTCTGAGGTATTGACTACTTTAAATCAAAATTCTTATGGTGGAGAACTATGTTAACGTTAACAAGAACCCTGAGAAACCCTGAAACACATTAAAAAAATGAAAGACATTATGGAATGGGATGTTCTGATTTGTCAATTCATAATTTCAGGTGCAGCTGCTATATTATTTTGTTAGTCTTTGAGTTAAAGCTGCTAGCTCTTCAGCTACCTCATCTTTTCAATATTTATTTATGTTTTGTTAGAAAAATTATATTTACTTCTTTAATCACTCAAATTTTCACTGTACATACATTACAATGTACTGAAAAGAAGGACGGATAAGAAACTTCCTCAACAGTGAAAAAAAGGAAGAAAATAAGTGCTAAAACATTTTCTCTAAGGGAAAATAAAACTAATAACAATTTTCACAGGTGGTTGTTTTTTTTGTTGTTGTTCTTAATAGAGAGCACAGATGTAATATCTGCTATTAACAAGAGTGATTTTTGGAAATTTAGTGACAAAATAGCCACAAATTAAATTTCAAAATTGAAATGCAAAAATACCCATGAAAATTTGTAACATTAAATTGAATTTTGTACCAAGTGCCACTTGAGAAAGAATACTGTCTTTTGATAAGAAGTCATTAAAAGTGTAGGCATGTTAAAATTCCTCCAAGAAAATAGGTCAAGGTTTTCCATAATTTAGTCTTCCTTCCTGCAGATTAGGTGTCACATTTCAGTTGAACTAAGTGGTGGAGAAAAGTACTTCAGAAAGAAAAAAGATGCAGAAAAATTGGCACTTTCTTCCCTCATAAATTAGGTTTGGTTTTCAAAGAAGTATCATTATGTCTTAGCTCATATAACTTCCTACATAGCAACACAGATAATGTACTTTTCTAGGTGTTCTATAAATCCACAGATGCCATAATAGATACAAAAGCAGTTACAACCATCTTTATAACCGTGGTGCCAACAGTGGAACTTGAAATTGCTTCTCTGGTTGTTTAGTAATGCAGAGTTGGAGATAGCAAAACAAAACAAAACAAACCAAAACCAAATAACATTACATTTAACCTCTATTTTAAAGTTATTTCCTGATGGAAAAGGAATTAGGTTAAAACCATAGAGTAACTTAGGCAGGAAGGGACCTCTAGAAGTTGTGTGGTTCAATCCTTCCCTGAAAGCAGGGCCAAGCCAGAGCAGGCTGTTCAAGGCCTCATCTGGCTCAGTTTTTGAGAATGGAACTCCACAGCCTCTGCAGGCAAGCTATTCCATTGTTTGATTACCATCACAGTGAAAAAAAAAAATCCAGTTAAATACTATAAATTTCCAGTTTTGCAACTTGTGTCTCTTGATTCTCATCTAGTCATTACACACCTCTGAAAAGAGTTTGGCTCCATCTGTGTTGTCAGACAGCTTTACAATTTCCTCCCAAAGCTGTGTCTATTCCAGCATGAGCAAGACCTGATCTGTCAGCATCTTTTCACAGGGTAAGTGCTCCAGCCTCCAACTGTCTTGGTGGCTTCTGCTAACCTTACTCCAATATGTCAATGTCTGTTTTGTACTGGAACAGCCCAAAACTGCAAATAACAAACTGCCATATTAACTGTTGAGTCCCAATGGTCCAGCCTGTCAATGTATCTTTATGGTCTTCCAAATATATTTTAAACCAAATGGTCATGTACAACTAAATGTGAAAAAAAAAAAAACTTTATAGATATTACATTATCTGAGGTTTTGGAGAAGTTCAATTTTTTTGTTCTGTTTTGTTTGTGAAAATGGCTGGCCAGGTAACAAATAGAAACTCCATACTTTACACATTGGAGGAAAGAATACAGCATATTCATACCTGTCATCAGAAAGTACACATAGGATAATGATTTTAGAATCATAGAATCATTAAGGTTGGAAAAGACCTCTAAGATCATTGAGTCCAACCGTCAACCCAACACAACCTTGCTCAATAAACCATATCCCTAAGCACCTCGTCTACACGTCTTTTAAATACTTCCAGGGATGGTGACTCAACCACTGCCCTGGGCAGCCTGTTCCAAGGCCTGACCACTCTTTCAGTAAAGAATTTTTTCCTATTGTCCAATCCAAACCTCCCTTGGTGCAACTTGAGGCCATTTCCTCTCGTCCTATTGCTAGTTACTTGGGAGAAGAGACCAATACCCACCTCGCTACAACCTCCTTCCAGGTACTTGTAGAGTGCGATGAGGTCTCCCCTCAGCCTCCTCTTCTCCAGGCTAAACAGTCCCCAGTTCCCTCAGCCGCTCCTCATAAAACCTGTGCTCCAGGCCCTTCGCCAGCTTCGTTGACCTTCTATGGACACGCTCCAGCACCTCAGTGTCCTTCTTGTAGTGAGGGGCACAAAACTGAACACAGGATTCGAGGTGCGGCCTCACCAGTGCCGAGTACAGGGGCATTATCACCTCCCTACTCCTGCTGGCCACGCTATTTCTGATACAAGCCAGGATGCCATTGGCCTTCTTGGCCACCTGGGCACACTGCTGGCTCATGTTCAGCTGGCTGTCAAGCAACACCCCCAGGTCCTTTTCCTGTGGGCAGCTTTCCAGCCACTCTTCCCCAAGACTGTAGTGTTTCCTGGGGTTGTTGTGGCCGAAGTGCAGGACCCAGTACTTGGCCTTGTTGAACCTCATGCAGTTGGCCTCAGCCCATCCATCCAGCCTGTCCAGGTCCCTCTGCAGAGCCTTCCTACCCTCGAGCAGGTCAACACTCCCACCCAGCTTGGTGTCATCTGCAAACTTACTGAGGGAGCACTCGATCCCCTCAACCAGATCATTGATAAAGATATTGAACAGGACGGGCCCCAAAACTGAGTCCTGGGGTACACCGCTTGTGACCAGCCACCAACTGGATTTAACTCCATTGACCACAACTCTCTGGTCTCGGCAGTCCAGCCAGTTTTTTGGCTGTCCAGGCAGTACCATTTTGAGGTACATACCTAAATATATTTACAATTAAATTTAAAATTTCTCTACAAATGAACCTGGTAGCATATACTGTGAGGGACCATCTGCACCACTGTATCTAGTGTCCTACTATTCCTACTATTGGAAGTAGATAAACACTTTCATATAACTCTAATGTTTCAACTTGGAAATAATTATGTTTTCCTGCCCTGTCTTTTTGTAAAACTTTTGTATAAGACTGCAGCCTGTGGAGGGAGGACCCACATTGGAGCACGGGCCTGGCAGGACCTGTACCTTGTGGGGGACCCACGCTGGAGCAGTCTGTTCCTGAAGGACTGCACCCCGTGGAAAGGACCCACACTGAGCCATTTGTGAAGAACTGCAGCCAGTGGCAAGGACTCAAGTCAGAGAAGTTTGTAGAGGACTATCTTTGTGGGAGGGACCCCACGCTGGTACAGAGGAAGAGTGTGAGAAGGAAGGAGCGGCGGACACAAAGCATTATGGACTGACTGCAACCCCCATTCCCCATTCCCCATCCCCCTGTGCTGCTTGAGGGGAGGATGTAGAAGAGTCAGGAGTGAAGTTGAGCCTGGGAATAAGTGAGAGTTGGGGAGAAGGTGGTTTTAGATTTGTTCTTATTTCTCATTATCTTACTGTGTTTAATTGGCAATAAATTAAGTTGATTTCCCTAAGTCAAACCTGGTTTACCCATGATGGTAATTGGTAAGTGATCTCCCTGTCCTTATCTTGACCCATTGTTTTTTGTTGTATTTTCTCCCCCTGTCTTATTGATGGAGGAGGAGTGCTAGAGTGGCTTGATGGGCACCTGGTTGCCATCTGAGGTCAACCTACCACACTCTTGCAGAATCTTTTTTTTCTGAAGGTAGAAGCCATCTTATAAACTCCAGTTAACTTTTTCCTTCTTTGTATCAACTTGAAAATGGATAGCTATGCTATGTGGATACCAGAGTTCAAAACTGCAAGGAAGAGGAAGGACTCTGCAGTCAGACTGAGCTGTTGACACATGGTTCTCAATATGGGAACAAATGTAGGAATCAGTAAGCTTTCTGGAGCACTGCCCAGATTTAATATTCAGTGAAGATTTATTTGATCTTTGCAAATCATACTGAAGGACCTGTAAAGTTATATACACAAATTCAAGGTTTACTTTTGAAAACATAAACATTTATTCAGTTTAAAGCTACATTTTCTATACTGATAAACCTTTTCAGATGCAGATAATGACATTTGATGCTTAAGGGAATTTACTGATCTGTACAGGGATCAGAAATAAATTATTTTTCTTTCAAACACAGGACTGCACAAATAGATCTAGATATGAAGAAAAAATGAGTTCTGTGATTTGTTTTTCCAGGCAGTTACAATAATCACCTGGTGATTTAAAAACACAAAACTGAAAACCCAACAACCATAAATGAATTCATTTAATGAGAAATAAATAAAACATTTGTACAAAAGTATTGTATCTAGCAATGTAGCCATATCTGCCGATTTTGTAATTGAATCATAACACTTCATTATGGAACAATTCCCCAAATCTCACCTTTAAATATTTACATGATGGCATTATCCCCTGCTATACAGTGAAGAAATGATAGAAAAGAACATTCTGCTAATAAAACAATTCAATAACAATGGGTCTGTAAGTACTAGAACTTGTCCAACTTTTTTTTTTTTTTTTTTTCTTTTGGAACAGGGTGCCTGAGAAAAGATCAGAAAGAGTATTCAATAGGTGAAAGCATTTGGTAAGCTGGCCTCTGGAAGACATAGGCTATCCACAAACAAGTTGCCAACTACTGATCCAAACTACAGTGATATCAGTGAAAAAAATCTGACTTCAGTTCATTGTTTTAATGTGCTTTGCTTTAGATCTATTAAGAAAAACAGAGAAAGGAATAATTTTTGAACTAACTACCAGCTGGCACCCTTTTCAGAAAAACAATTTGGCAAAATTTGCTTCTAACAACTGTATTAATAAGATCAGAATCACTGGTCAGGAAAGTAGTTTGCAATGAATAATCCATCCAGCCTTGTATCTTAGTATTGTCATAGATGCATACTCCCTACTGAGAGTTTCACATTGCATGCAGAACTGAAAGTACTCGGTACTGGTGAGACATAATCATAATGTACCAGGAAAAGGGAAAGTATAGACAAAAATACTAACTAGTCCTGGCATTAAAAAGAGTAATTTTCAGGCAATGACTAGGGGGGGAATAATATAGCAAACAAGTACAAATATTATTTTAATATTATTTTTATTAGTTATTCTGTATAGTCTGTATTCTATGTATTCAAGTAGCTAAAATGGATAGAACAGACATTTATTTCACTTTCTTTTGCTTATTAGTACAAGATGGATATCTTTCCCTTTTTCTTTGAAGGTAACGGTGAGAAAAAACACCAGACTTTGCTACATTCTTTTTTCCATCTCTTAAAAAATGCAAGCTGAACCTGTTGTTATTTAATCTGACTTCTGTTGTAAACTTAGCACCTGTTTTAATAATGTCATCTTCCTCTTTGCGTTCCTGACTCACCACTTGCTGTCCCATCCAACAAATTGCTTCTCTTCTCTCTCAAGGTGTCATGGTTTAACCCCAGCCAGCAAATAAACCCCATGCAGCCGCTCGCTCACTCCCCCCTCTGGTGGGATGGGGGAGAGAACCTGGAGGGCACAAGTAGGAAAACTCTCAGGTTGAGATAAGAACAGTTTAATAATTAAAATAAAATGAAATAGAACAGTAATAATAACAACGAGAACAACAACAATAACAAACTATACAAAGCAGGCAATGCACAGTGCAACTGCTCACTGACCGCCGGCCGACTGCGTGTCACAAGCCGGGGGCAAGCCCCCCACCCCACCCTGGTTTTTATACTGAGCATGATGTCACATGGTATAGAACACCCCATCGGCCAGCTGGGTCAACCACCCTGGCTGTGCTCCTGCCCCGCCCCAGCTTGCCTGCATGTGGCAGGGCATGGGAGGCTGAAAAGAGAAACCAAAAGTCTCCCCGGTGCAAGCATCACCCAGCCATAACCAAAGCATCAATGGGCCGGGCCATCAATGCTCCTCTCATACCAAACCCAAAACACAGCACACCCCCCAAGCTCCTGGGAAGAAAGTTAACTCTGTCCCAGCCAGAACCAGGACACAAGGTCCTTCAACACTTATGTTCTTTTCACAAACCCACACTCTCTAAATACATTGATCTTTAAGATGTCACCTCTTGCCTCCAATCCTTTAGTGATGCCAGCCTCCATCATCCACTTCTTATAGTGGATGCACTGGGACCACTTACTACGCCACTGAACAGGACAGTTTGACTGTTTAACTGTTTACCTATTAGTCTCTTGTCTGTCTGCTTGTATCCATCTGTCGTTTCTTCTTTTCTTAGAAAATAAAATCTTTGGGGAAGGGACTATCTTTTGTTTTTACTTTAGTTCAGCAATTCTGATTTTTGTTATTGCTAGTAGAAGGCCATAGGCTCTGCATTGGCAGTACAGGTTTTCACGATGTGCCTTGGCCTGAGCAGGTTTCAGCTTGCTTTAACAATTTGCTGGAGTGACTTTTGCTTCCCCTGCTTTACATTCAGCTCTGGAACACCATTGTTACGCTCAAAAGCTTGTGATGTGCAAAAGTGAATGTGCCATACACATGGAGCTAAGAAATTATGGCTAGTCCAACTAATATTTTAATAGTTGAGTAGTCCAAATTACCCCATTAAAACAGAAGAGCCTCAAGAATTCTGCAGTTCACATTTTTACACAAAAACACCCACACACCCTTGCTGGTGACCACCCCTTCTTTCCCCAGGGTGGGCCTCAGTCTGCCATAGTCTCTGAGGCCTGAGCTGTCCTTGGCCCAGGAAGGTGTTGAGGGGAGGGTTAGGGGAGGGCAAGGAGAGCCCTCAGTAGCGCTGGCCTTCACCCCAAGGGAGGAGTGTCCTCCCCATGGTCAGGATTTCTTCCTCCTTTCCTCTGTCTGGAGCCCCTGTGCACTTATTTTTATACTATTTTAGCGACAGCCCCCTTCCTTCTCTTGGGCTGCTAAGAACAGAAATTGTATTTACTGTGCTATGCTAGTAGCCTGGTAGTGTTGGTATTAGCACTGTTAGAAGTGGTGGTAGTAGTAGTAGTAGCAGTAACAGTAATAGTAGCCATCTTATTATATCCTAGTGAATATTAATATCTTAACAGTGGACTTTGGCGTCTATGCATGACATTCAAAGCATAGTGTGAATTCACAAAGTCCTGTAGAGTTTATAGGACCATTCAGGATGAAAAAAATCCCATCAAACCCAAAACAAACAAACAAACAAACAAACCCCAGTAATAATAGCTGTTATATGAATCCTATATTTGATAAGGATAACATAAACAGAAGACTTTTGAATAAAATCAGAAGTGCTAAAAAATGTGTAGCAGTATTTCTTGAGTAGCTTTTGTTTGTTCTAGAGCAATGTGCTTAAAACAGGATAAAAATACATCTAACTCTTAAAATAATCCAGGTCCTCTTCTCTCAAATGGCGTAATAATAGTGCTTATACACCTTGAATATATAGAATGTTTTTCCTTGTCTTCAGAAACCTTTTGTGTATTAAACTACTATCATTATAGTTCATATTATTGAAGTTTTGTGCCTCTTTTTTTCAACATATTGAGACAATCTGGACTTAAAGTGTTGCATGTTGTACTGTCCTATCTTCACGGTAAAATTGTTCACCCTCCGTAGTGACTGATTGAAAATACAGAGTGCATAAAAAGAAGGAAATAAGACAAATCAATCAACAGAACATTTCACTTGTGAAACTCTCTCTGTAGACTACCGATGGCTTTACTCATTAAGCTTGGTCTCAGATGTATTGCTGAAAGTTAACTTCTCATTCACAAACTTGTAGAATGAGACATTTATGCAAGTCTGACATCAGTTCAGCAGTCTGAAAAATTCAAGCCACTTTTAATATCTGTACTTAAGAAGGTTTGATTACTTTAGACATATATCTCAGCTGTACTAATAAAAAATAGAATACATACTTGTAAGATAAAAATCTCTCTCTTACATAGCAAAATAAAAAACAAAAACAAAACCCATAAAAATCTACTTTTTATCTATTTTATCCTGCTGTCATAGAAGAAAAGAGCATAGCCCAGGCAATGAAAACATAAGATAGCAATGCAATTTTTCATTTTGACATATTTCCAGAGTACAAAAACAAAACTACAAAGCTTTACTGAATTAAAATCTTTCAAATTGCTTTAAGTATTTTATAATATATACTTTATTTCTTACTGCACTTTCTTGTTATACTATGCACTTTACTTTCAATTTCTCTGAAAAAAAGTTACTTATAAAATGTTATTTTGGGGTATTTTAAAGACATGTAGAAATATATTTGTATATTTTAAAGGGCTTGAATTCAAAGTGTGAAAATCCTGTAATGATATGTACAGTCATTGCAGTTTTTTGTATTATGCTGTGAAGTACTGACTTGTAAAAAGTTGCAATTTATAAAGGTATAAAAAGAAAATACATATGCTTCCTGTTTATCTGTTGGTGTTCCCTAACTTAAATGGTAGCCATCTTGGCATGACATCCAAGTGTGTGTGAGTATGCATTCTGGCAGTTAGGAATGTATAACAGCTGTTATATAAAATTATATAAAAATAAAAGTGTCACCATTCAAGAAGCAAAATTGTTACGCTGGAAAAACGATCACTTATTTATCCAATTTGAACTGAAGATCACAGCTCTAGACAAACATATCTATTCTATTACATAGTCTTTCCAACAATGTTGTTTTATGTAAATCTTGTGTAGCCAATGATAGGTCAACCTAAACAAGCTAAAAGTTTCTTAGGATTTACAGATATACCGAGGGGAAAAGATCTTACGGAAATAAACACTCCACTTAGGAGTGTCAGTTAGTCTATGGTATTTCCTCTGCCTGGGAATGACACACAAAAGCCTGCAGTGATTCTCCTGTAAAATTCCATGGCAGAATAGATCAATTTCCTGAATTTTTATCAGGATTCAGTATTCATCACAAGCAATGAAAACTTTCCCATTAATCTCAGAGTTTTTCTCTCCATTTTAGGTTTTTATTCCCTAAATATAATGTTGGTATTTGTCAGACAGGATTATATTTGATACTCTTAACTCCAAGGACGTCTTACGGCTTTTAGGTTGTTTTTTTTTTCCAAACTTCATCCTTCTGTGAAATAGAAGAGTTGTATTTCTGATTTTTTTGAAGGAAAAGCAGTTAAACTAAGTATACAGTATTTTGCATTTGTTGTGGGCTAAGAAGACACTGGTCACCACATCTTAGCTCCTTTGTGATAACTTAAATAAGTGAGTATCAAATTGACTGAAAGTATAAACTGTTTGCTTCCCTAGTGCCTGTCTTAATTTTTGTATCTGAACAGAACTGTGGCTGGTCAAACATCTCGTGCAGCTGAAATTAAGAAGAATACCACCTCTGTATTAAAAACTGTTGATTTATGAAGAATTTAAAATATATATTTAAGTAAGGATAAAAAAAAATATAATGTGTTTTCCATTCATTAAGGAAATCCATTTATTCTCTTTACCAGTCCAGAGAATTAGTTATATTTTATATAATTTGCTGACAATTAAAACTTGCTTAGATTTTAGAATAATATTGTGTTGAATTATATGCTCTATGCAGAAAAAAGAATGCTTTTTTCATTATTGACTCATTTGTTAAATACATATATAAGATGTTATGACATTTTCTGTAAGTTCTCATAGATGCATACATAGTGCACTGCAGAATTTTTCAGCTTCACTTTACCTCAGTGGCTGATAGTCTTCAAAGGAAAATGGATGATGTGACATTCACATAAACACATCTGCAGCTTGATTTCTAAATATGTCATTTATCTTTACAGATACAGTAAAATTATTAAGCATCTAAAGCATGTTGCATAAATGCAGCCATCATTTTGTACACAGCATATGAAACATAATATTTATTTTTTTCTGCTAAAGTGAAATCCCAAAGAAAACAAAAAATCAATTGAAAATATGAAGAAACTTCAAAACTTCGAAGGTATCCATCTTAGTGTCTGAGAGAAGGGAAAGTCCTCAGCTTCATGGAATAGAAAAAGGATCAAACATCTTAAGTAATCAAGGGTTAGTTTCATTGGCATTGACTTTATACTGGAAAACATCTCCTTAAATCTGATATTTTTTTTTTTCCCGTCATATCTAACATTTCCTATTTCAATGGAAAGCTGGGGACAAGAAGTTAGTGCCAGATTTTGAGGCATTTCATAGAATCATAGAATCATAGGATAGTTTGGATTGGAAGGGTTAAGGATTAAAGGTTATCTAGTCCAACCTCCCTGCCGTGGGCAGGGACATCTTCAACTAGATCAGGTTGCTCAGAGCCCCCTCCAACCTGACCTTGAACGTTTCCAGGGATGGGGCATCTACCACTTCTCTGGGCAACCTGGTCCAGTGTTTTACCACACTCAGCTACAACTGGGTTGAATGACTGCAACCCAGGGATGATTGATCACACTCATGGATTTGTGTACTTTTTGGGCTGTTTATGCATCTGCAGACCATGCCTCAACTAAATTCTTTTGTTCAGTGCACGCCCTGTTTTCCACGACTCCCAAGTTCAGCTTGACACGGGACCTATCTTGTCACGACTCTGTTTCTACCATATCTTTAGCAATTATTCTGAATTCCCACATCTAGATTTTAACATAACTAAATAAAGCAGTTATTCCTATTCTTCTAAGTACTCTTATTCCATAGGCTATGAGTTCTTTATAGTTTGTTTATATTTGTTTGTTTTGCTTTCTTTCCTTTCATATAGCTACAGGGAAGGAAACAAAAGTTACAAATAATATTGATACATATCTTCAAAATAAAATAATTGGAAATCAATTCTGCCAAGTCTTAAGGTTCAGGGGTTTGTATTTCACTATTTATTTCTCAGTTGTGTAAGTTCTGATTTAAGAATGGGTTCAACTGCTAATGCATAAAGATTGAAGTGAGTTCAAAGGATTTTCAACTCAATTTTAACTTTATTGGGTGAATATATGTTGTGTATACCTCTGAGATTCTGTCTATAACATTTTGTATTCTGACTGTTCTCATCATAATAAGTAACTGGGTGGATAGTTACTGAAAACCTATACAGACGTTTAAGGGCAATAGGTACCTGTTTTCAGAAGGAAGATCTGAAAAATGGCAAACTATGTCACTGCTTTGAAGGTACCTGGCTTTAAACTGTGTGCTTGTGAGCATAGATGTATCTTTTAAAACTGAATAAATTATTTCAGCTCTAAAAGTGTCTCACAGAAGAATGAGCATATTAAAAAAATACTAACCTTCATTACAGTAAGTGTGTGTCTTTGACAGGTAACTGTGCTTCAGTGCCTGAACTACACTCTTGTCAGCCACCATGTTTTTAAGATAAGCCCAAATATTTTACTAAAGTTAGAAAAGTTTAGAATACTATGACATCAACATTATTAAAGAAAAAAGTACTTGACTGAAACTGCTCAAACACATGCTATGTAATTTATATTAAAATAAAGTTTTTAAGAAATGTTTTTAAGATACCTGGTCCAGATTTGTACATGTTATATTAGAATTTCTATTTAACCTGTAAAGCAGTAAAGAATGTTGATATATTAAGTCTTTGAAAAATAAATTTTAAAAAGCTTATCTTTTTCTCTAAGCACAATTCTTACACAAAACCTGGCCTACACAATATCTTCCTCAGTAACAATTTAATTTCATGGTGCTGTGAAGAGGCTGCATATGATTATGGCTTCATCACTTGTACAAAATATACAATCATACATTTATTAATATACTGTAAAGTATTACCATAAATAATTTAAGCTCCAACAAAGGAGCAGACTACAGTCAATGGTACAATATTTTAATTTTTTGTCATGTGTGTCTGTTTACTTATCATTGGGATAGCTTTCCCAGACCTTAGCATAATATGTTGAAGGTTCTGTTGCAGCAGTAAGGATCACAAAAGTTAGAATAGAGACACTTCTGTGCACAATCCATTTTAAGACTCCTATACTGTAGCTATGTAAGTTTTTTTAAAATCTGTGTGATCAAATATATCACTATAAAGGTATTCACAGTGAATATCTTGAAACAATAACAAGTGCTAGTTTTGAATTTTATACTTTAAAGATTAAAAAATATATTTTAAACATACTTTTATTTCTTTTTTTTTTACACACTACGTGAAAAAGTATCCATGTACATTAACTTTTTGAATAACTTGAAATGAAAAGACTGATTTTTTTTTTTTTTTTGGTACAAACATATAATAAAATATATACACCAGAAAAAGAAATACAGTCTGGAGAAACGGGCTGACAGGAACATCATGAAATTCAAAAAAGAGAATTGCAAAGTCCTGCACCTGGGGAACAACCCCAGGTACCAGCACATGCTGGAGGCCGCACGGCTGGAAAGGCAGAAAAGGACCTGGGGATCCTGGCGGACACCAAGTTGAACATGAGCCACCAATATGCCTTTTTGTCAAAGGCAGTTAATTGTACTCTTGCCTGTATTAGGAAAAGAATTGCCAGAAGGTCGAGGGAGTTGATCCTTCCCCTCTATTCAGCATTGGTGAGGCCACACCTGAAGTACTGTGTCCAGTTCTGAGTTCCTCAATACCAGAAAGACAGGCAGGAGACAGTCCACTGAAGGATCACGAAGGTGATTAAGAGTCTGGAGCATCTCTCCTATGATAAAAAGCTGAGAGAGCTGGTACTGTTCATCCTGGAGAAGAGAAGACTCAAGGGGGGGAATCTCATCAATGTGTACAAATACTTGAGGAGAGGGTGCAAAGATGACAGAGACAGGCTCTTTCAGTGGTGTCCAGTGACAGGATAAGAGGCAATGGGCACAGAGTGAAAAACAGGAGGTTACATCTGAACATCTGGAAACACTTTTTCACTGTGAGGGTAGCCAAGAACTGGCACAGGTTGCTGAGGGAGGTTGTGGAATCTCCATCCTTGGAGATACTCAAGAGCCATCTAGACATGGTCCTCTTTAATTTACTCCAGGTGACTCTGTCTGAGCAGGGGGGTTGAACCAGATGACATCCAGAGGCCCCCCAACCTCAACCATTCTGTGATTCTGAAAATACATATAAAATGCTTTATAGGCAGTAACTTTATGTTGCACTACTAAGTGACATCTAACAACATTTTACTAATCTTTAGAACTTAACTTCCTAAATGATCTCTTGTTTTATTTACTGTTTGGACAAATATAATCTAGTGATTCTACACACAGACATGCCTTACAGACAGCTGATATAGAGTTTTCCAGAACTTCTAAACTGCAATTTGTCTGTAACTTGGTTTTCAATTTGTTCTTTTTCAACCAACTAAGGCTCAGTAACTTTATGCTCTTGACTTCTTGTTTTAGAAGACCTGCCTTTTGTTTTCTGATGTCACAATATTAGTTAACAGAAGGGTATTGTTTTAGGTAAGGAGAGAAATACTTGCTTCTTGGGAGACTTTTTCAAAGAAGAAAGAAACCTTTTAAAACTGTACAAGAGTACAAGTGTTCCCACCTGTTTTTTAAACTCCAAGTAAAATAATTAGATTTTGATTTTAGGTATGCCACTTGGAAATTTGTTCTTGCATTTCTTTTAGTCCTTAGCCAGACCATTAATGAAGGTGTGGCATTCTTACATTATGATGTATACAGGTTAACATTCATCTATTTTCTTATACTACTACTAGACTTTAATAATAAAACAGCTTATTAGTTTGCATTTCTAACACTGTTTGAATGTTGAAAATACAAATGCTTTGCCAAAGAATTATTTCCATTAAAATTTTTCTGTTTTTTTCCAGTTAAAAAAAATCCTCAAAGATCATGAATGCACACATATAAAATGCACATAAAATATTTCTTGATAAGAAAACTATGAGTTTGGTGGATATTTTCTAAATTTGAAAGACAAAAATCCTTTTTTTTTTTTTAGCTTGCCTGCTATCTTGTTCGCTAGCCTTTATTTTTGCTGTTCAGCTGGCTGACTTATTCTCCCTTATACAGTATTGCTTTCATCAAAATTGCCTCCAAGAATTTGAAGTACTTCAAATTACCTGAGAGAAAAAAGATTTTTTTGAACAAAAAATACTGAAGAAATGGTTTACTGTGGATGTGCACAATGGATCCACCTGTCAAATTTTCACACTTTCCAAAATAGTAAAAAAAAAAGACTAAGTACTTCAACCACACATTGTTCTGACTGAAGAAAGCTCAATAGCTCAGATTGACGTGTTTCATTCTGGATATCACAGCCTGTGTATCTATTTTATGAGTGAAGCAAGACAACTTTATAATAAAATCTTGCTTTAGCTTTTCTGCATGTTATGCTGATAACAGTAAAAATATGATGTATATAAAAAGTAAGATTTTACAACGTGTTTCACATTCAGGTCAGCAAAGGTAACATCACACCCAAGGACTTCTGAGAATCCAGAGCAGAGTGGAAAGTATCCCGAAACCCCCTGTACTCCAATGAAGTTTTCAGTGTCTACAGCCATGTCAATATGAAATGTAGTACTTGAGTCATCTACCAACAATAAATCAAATTATTTGTTTGTAATTACTTGACACTTTAACATGGTCTAAACAGATTTCTGGAGAAATGCTGTAAAGCTCAAATCCTAGGATGTTACAGGATGCCTGCAGATGGGACCCACTGCTTACAAATCATATGTGTTCTTCTAGCAATGACACTAGACCTTCTTGGACCTCACTGCAAATGTAGCTGGGATATGATAAAATAGTAATCAAGCTTGTCATAGTGTGTCCAGCATGTCCATAGCTGGTCATATGCACCATTACGATCCTGTTAAATGATGTCATAATCTCAAGAAGCAAAGACTTTCATCTACAGATTCCAGATGAGAGGGAATCTAGAAACAAGCAAAGAGCTGAGCCTGTGTTCAACATACAGTGTACACTTAGCTTCCCTTTTTCCACCTTAGTCTGTTCATAAACTAAGCCACAAAAATACAATGAAGGTGGGCACAAAAATTTTACAATACAATTTTTTCCATCACTTTACTCTATGAAAGAGCTATTCCCTGTACTGTAAAGACTTTGTTGCTAATACTTTATAACTTCTCTAATCTTGTTCCTTCTCTGAATAGATTAAATATTGAAGACCAGTTGCACAAAAATCAGCTTTTTCTTAACTGTAGAAATAGCAGTCCTATCACGTCCAAAATTACACAGTTTTGTAAGAATAAATAATTTTTATTACTTTGATGATGATAAATGATTCTTACCACTGCCAGGCTATAGAAAACAGAAGGGACAGAATCATCAGATGTTAACACTTCCTGTAAAATATGGAAGTACTTCTAGCTTATCAAGCTAAAAATAAGCTGAAATTACTCATAATGTATGTGAATAAAATTACTCCTAATCAAAATGAACTGCCCACATAAAAAGCCCAAATCAACAATATAAAAAATGAAACTAAAAATAATGACAGCTATCCTATTTCTCTATAGAGCATAGAAATTTAGTACAATAAACAGCTAAATATGAACATGCCTTCAAAAGGACACAGTTTGAATCTAACTTTCCTCTCCAGTCAATCTGAATTTTATCACTGGGATTTTGGAGGCAATTGTGCCGCACTCAGCAAAAATTTTTATCTGAAAACCTTCCATTTTTTCATATTCTAAAGACATGTTTCATAAATGAAATGCTTAAACATTTCATTTTTTATTGTGAAATGTGTCTTTTGCCTTTTTACTTTTAGTGTTATGATTATTAATACTAATATTGAAAGTATTCCTTAAGTTGTGAAACAAGACCCGGAGTATTTGGAGTTGGCCAATTTTTTTCAGGAGGAAAGTTCCTCATCTTATTCTTATATTTTGAATTTTATCAAGTAAGCTGTGAAGTATTCTGTTTCTGTTCAACATAAACCCATCCCCTCTCCCTAAATTTTAGTTTTACTCATTAAACTAAAGTATTATTTCTTCAGATCTAATATAAAATTATTGATTCTTGCCTTCAATTAAACCAACAGCAAAAGTTATAGTAACTGTAATGGACCAAACATTACACCAGAAGTCCTATGTAGGGACTGCATGATATGGTGTATGGATATAATACCCTTCATCAGTGTACAAGTTTATTTTCTATAAATAAATATATATGTTTATATATACATACAAGATATATATTTTATATACATATGTATATTTTAATATATGCACATTATGTATACACATATGACCCACACAAATAAGGAGTTTCCCAAAACAAAGTAAAACTAGACAAATAGGAAAACTTTGGACATTTTAAGGACTCCTAAATTATGAAGAAAAAAAAAAAAAGAGACAAAGAACTATATCCCTAATCCAGATCAAAGACTAAAATCAGAGGAGGAGACAAAAAAAAGAAAAAATCAACTCTCTCTCACAAGCTGGGATTTCCAAAACAGATTTACTCCTGAGCAAACCAGAATTAATTACTGGTTTGACAAGGATCATCCTGGAAGACTCTAGTGAGTGCCTCTTTAGTCTCAGAGAGGGAGAGTGCGACTGAGCAGGACCCCCAAGGTAGTCAGCGGCAGGACCAGCACACAGGCTCACTGCCTCTTTGCCAAGCCAGTGGCCTGACTGCCAGCACAGGGCTTCCCTCCAGCTTCCTTTGCTCAAAGTGGGTTGTGATTATGTGGCTCCCTGCCTTGGAGGCTTATGTTCACTTTGCTTTTTCCCTACAAACAGAGAGTGAAAGTGACAAGACCATTCCAGGAGGGCAGCCAAGAAGATGTCAGTGTATTTTTCCTAGCTGGACATAAAAAGGATGGTAATGATGATGATGATTTTTGCATCTCTGAAATTTTCCCATGGACATTTCTTTCATAAAAAGGCATTTTCTGTTTTAGAAAACATGTCAGCAGAAAAATCCTTAAGATTAATCTAAATATTTTGTGTTCTGAAATAGAAAGACAGTCTGTTGTTCCCTACATGAATTATTATTAAAGAAATTACTGCAAGTTCTTTGTGTTTTGAAGAACTCAGACCTCACCCTGATGGCTCTTTTTTTTTTTTTTTTTTTTTAAAGAGGAAATAATTGCCATATTTGCAGTCCTCATTATAGCAGGACACCAAATTGAGAAATACTTATAAACACGAATCGTTGTCACAGACATCTTAGATTGCAGTTTCATAATGTGTCCAGCACCTTAGTCTTCCCTGAAAGTAGCCTTCTATGTTAGCCAAGACATCTCACACAAGAGCGTTCATTGCTTTGCAGCTTTAGCTTTTTGGTCCACTTTGAGTTCTGTGGACAGAAGCTATTCCTGAGAAAGAAAGCACAACTAAACTGCTTGTTTTTCAGACCTACATAAAGCCAACGTGAAAATAGGTGGAAAAAAGGCCTTTATGCTTGTCAGGAGACAAAAGTATCTGAACAACATACCAGTTAGTTCCCTTTGAATGGTGATTTTTTCATCGTCTTTTCCTTTGTGATTTAAACCAATTCAGAAGCTGGCTTCTCTTATGCTTCTTTGAACTTAAACTGATGGTAATTTATGACTTTTTTTTAATTGTATAGCTATATTTGAAGCACACATCAGCTGTCTGTCTGAAGGTCATTTCAAGCAACATGTTCTACATTGGGTAATTTGGAAAGAATTATATATAGTGTCTGTATTCTTTAATATTAGTTTTATTTGCTTTAACCATTACTAGTAGTTAATTTTTAATTTTCTCCTGCTGGTTACTGGTGTGCTGAAACCAGAAATGACAATTTCAGGACTACGCAATTTGTCTTCTTTCTGTGTGTTCTACATATTCTCAGTGCACTTAACCATCTTGTTACGTACTAGGCATTAACTTATTCAACAATGTTTATTTATGCATTTGTAAGATATTTCCTTGTCTCTCTGTTCTGTTTTCTGATTAGTGCTAATACAATGTTTTATAGAAATACATTCTGATTGATTTACAATCTTTTATTTTCAAAGATTGATGTTTTGCTTTTAAAGACCTCTTGTTCAGTGTCTGTTTTAATGGACTTTCCTATGTCCTTTCCTATTTATGTGTATTTTGCAATGGAATGTCCCTTTGCTAACCTACATAGTGATGTTCACTATAAACATTAAAGAAAAAAATTATATTCACAAGTGTCACATTCAGTAAAGTTCTGTTAATGATATGTATTTGCATCCAGTCACAGCTTCAACCTTTTAATCACATTTTCATTTATTAATATGCATTCCAGGACATAAAATTTGTTGTGGTATACATGCCAGTTAATGATGTTTAGAATAATCTCTTGCTCATTTTCATAAAACTTCCAGTTTCCCTTATTAGCTCAGAGCTACTTTAGCTTCTGGAGAGAGTGGTACTGGTATATTCACATGCATAAGCTCACCATTGCTGAAACATTACAAAATAATGCAGGAATAATTGTCATGGATTTCATTTTGGCAGCAATCAGATGAGACAGGTATCACAGTAGCCCATCAAAGGGGAGCGGTAGTCTTACAGAAATCAACTTCTTCCCCTTCCTTAAAAAAAATAAAATAAAAAAAAAAAAAGAACATTTGCATTGAAATATTTCAATTAATTGTTCCAGGCTAGAACATTTTCAGGGGAAAAAAAAAAGCACAAAGTACTAAAGGGGCATAGAGAGGCTAAAATCTAATTTCAGCTTTGAATCAGGTAGAACAGACATTGCAATATGGCTCCTCCTCTTACAAATTACCCGTAATCACCATACTGTAGAATTAGTCTTCTATTTAGCTGTTCGTATAGAAAGGAAGATATGCAAGAGGAGAACTTGACATTTTGAAAGAGGCTCATGCTATAATTTACTGAGCAAGAAATTTGCCTGGTATGTGGGATGGAGTTTGTAAGAGCCTAATCTGTCATAAACAAGCAGATCAGTTACTCCCACACCCAAGTTAAAAGTTCTAGCCACTGGGTTATTGTCTGGGTATTGGGTTCTCACAAAAACACTCTGCAAAAGTGTCATTTTGATTCTACATCACAACAATAATAAAATATTCTGAAACTGCACACTTTCTCTTTTCTTTTATGAAACTCAAAAATCATTTTCTGATCAGCACTAGAAAATAATAAAATTTTCAGGTCCCTTACTCGGTTTGTCAATTATAGAATAGAGTAAAAATGACTTAGGTTACTAAGGTTTAGTTCAGGGAAAACAGCCAAGAAATATAAGCAGAAACAAAAAAACAATGTTACTGCCTGTGTTTCTGTCTGCAGGCAAAGAAAAAAATCTTAATTGAGTGGTCATTCATTTATAATTAAGTATTTATTTATAAAAAGTATATATAAATAAAAAAAAGCCACAAACAGATAGTTCTGTAACCTTACAAGGTCTGGGAACTCCTTGAAATCAGTAAAGAATTTACTGTCTGCAGTTTATTCCACATGGGATGTATTTAGATACAGTAGCAATGCATGTAGTTAAAAAACCACTAGTTTTCTCTAAATCAAATATTGATTTAGCTTAACACTAGTGATAAGTATATCACCGTCTGTGAGTTTTGACCATTGAAATTAAACAGTATCTTACTTTAATTAGAAATAATTCTGTCTATATTAACAAATGGTGTGGCACAATATCCATAGGGTGAAATAGTTATTTCAGAGAACTAGACATCCACACTACTGTTCTGGGCATTTTTACTTCAGATTAGCTGTAGTCTGTTCCTGCAGACTAAATGGCCATAAGCTGGAACATGCTAGATGTTGTTCAAGGCATCTTCCAGTCTAGCGTAATTCAGAAAGAAAACAAGTTTACACACCCAGCAAAAGTAGCTCTGTGAACCAAAGCATAGCCTGAGAGTACTAATGGGAGATTAACTCCAGAAGTGCACCTGTCCTCACTGAAGGACAAATATGGAGGCACTCAAGATAAGTAAAGAAGACAATAGGACTGTCGTGGTTGAACCTGGCAGGCAGCCGAACACCACACAGCCGCTTGCTCACTCCCCCTCCGCCCAGTGGGACAGGGAGAGAATCAGAAGTGTAAGAGTGAGAAAATTCATGGGTTGAGATAAACACAGTTTAACAGAACAGAAAAGGAAGGGAAAATAATAATAGTAATAGTAATAGTAATAGTAATAGTAATAGTAATAGTAATAGTAATAGTAATAGTAATAGTAATAATGTAGTAATAGTAATAAAATATACAAAATGAGTGATGCACAATGCAATTGCTCACTACCCACTGAACAATGTCCAAAAACCAGCGATCGCTACTTCCTGGAACGTGCCTACCATTCATATACTGATCATGATGTCATCACACAGTGTGGAATACCCTGTTGGCCAGCTGGGCCAGCTGTCCCAGCTATGCTCCCTCCCAGCCTCTTGTGCACTTGGCAGAGCATGGGAAGCTGAAAAGTCCTTGACTAACAGGGTACTTAGCAACAACTAAAAACATCAGTATGTTATCAACATTCGTCTCATACTAAATCCAAAACACAGCATTAGGAAGAAATTTAACTCTATTCCAGCCAAAACCAGGACCAGCCTGAGAGTACTACTGGGAGATTAATTCCAGAAGCACACCTGTCCTCACAAAAGGACAAATATGGAGCCACTCAAGATAAGTAAAGAAGATTATATGACTTAGGAGCTAAGTTAAGGATTTCCTCAAACTTAGTGAAATCCTGTCTTTAGTGAAGCTATAGACAAAAGGCAAATTTGTTAGTTACATGAGCAGACTTGAGATTTTCTCCTCAGTTTCAGGAATCCCTGAACTCCTGAGAGGAGGAAAACCCACCAGTACCTGGTTAGAAGAACACTCACATAACAGAAGCTATGCCATTACACTTCCCTCAGTTGGAGGAAGACATGGATTTAAAAAAAAAAAAAAAAAATTACTATGAACAGCCTGCTTTTGAAGTGAATCTCTCCATCATCCCCATTTACCATGCACCAGTTTACATTGCAGAGCAGTTCCAGAGCTTAAGAGGAATCTTCTCAGATGAAACTGTAATGAAAGTGAACTGTAATGAAAGAGACTGAACTGGCTGAAGAATTACAGTTATCAGTACTTAGTTGTTCTGTCTTTGATCATAAGAAGATAAAAGTCGGCAAACTGATAAAGATCTACCTCTACCCAGGACTGAAGAAAAAGAAGTTAAAGCGAAGTCAAGGCACCAAGACCACCCTTATAATCAGTAACTTTGAAAGTAAATGACTAATGCAAACATTCATCAGTTAAAAGAAAAAAAAAACAACACAATTTTTTTTTATGGGTATTTTTCAAAAATCTCTGAACTTTTTGTATAACAAAAAAAAAGTATTAATGAGTAACATAGTGAAAAACTGAGGAAAACATTGATCTATTCAAGAAAAAAAATCTACCTGGCTATTCGAGAATTCTTACTACACCTGTCATGTTGTTCTGTGATGCCAGTCTTAAGTGGACATTCATTTCTATCACCCTAAAGACATCTCTTCTTTCTTTCTCATTCCACATATCTATTTGGCATGTGTGATAAACTTATGTCTCTGCCCTTATTCAAACACATCTTGAAGACATATTTTGTCTTTGAGCTTTTGAAAAAGTCTCAAAAAAGTTCAAATTCTCCAGCATACTAAACTTATGAATATAACAACACAAGCATTATATCCTTTTTCTAATGTACTCATAAGATTTTGGTTGTTACAGAATCTGAGGAGATTGTACAAAACTGTAATATATTAATCTTTAAAATACCTTTAAAATTATCTGCATTATGCAGAAATTCAGTGGTACAATCTTGGATAGGATGTCTGTGATAAGCAGAAACATGGAACATGCTCCAAATCAGCAAAAATGTAGGTAGCACCATAATGGTTTACTTCATTTTCTGTGTGCTCCAGTGAGATCCAATAATTCCTGAAAACTCACCTTTCTTTGACAGATTTAGACCCTTTTACTGGTATATGTAGATAGCTAGATAAATAGATAGAGAAATATAGATTCTTTCAGGTATGCTACATATTCTGAAGTGTAGTCATAACATGTGACTCTACACCTACACTGGCCTGGATGTTAGCAACCTTTGTTTTTATCTGCTTGGAGAATCTAAATGTGGTTTTGTGATAGATCCATTTATTCCACTTCACTGCTTGTGGAAACAACCTGTGTAAACAGAAGCTCAGAAGTGGAATGGAGTTTGTCAGTATTCAGAGTAGTAATAGAAGAAGCAGCAGTAGAATTCACTTCCATTACTGTGCAGAAGACGTCAGATCCAAGATGTGATGAAAGCAGCTACCAGCCCATCAGACTCACAGCTAGTGCTGGTTCTATGTGGGAACATTTGGTTCAGTAGCGCCTAAAAGTCATATGAAGGAGAGCTCTGTAAATGAGTAACATCAATAGAAGACAGGGTAAATATCTTGCCACATTTGGGATTTGAAAGATAGGGACAATATACGATTTACAACCATTGTTGTAACTCAACAAAGCTGTATGACAAAAGCATACCTTCTCCTAGAACAAATCCTCTGACCAAACTGCTGGCACACCAGATTCTCATCTTCATCTTCAAAAACATGTCTGTAACACATTCAACCATATTGTAAGAATACGAAAAGTAACAAGAAATAACAAATTGCAAATTATCTCTTTCCTCTTTAACTGAAATGATTTAAACATAATTCTCATAAAAACTCTTTAGGGAAGACCTTTTTCACCATGCAGGCAGTCCAGCAATGGTACCAGTTACCCAGAGAGGTTGTGCAGTCTCTGTCCTTGAAGGTGTTAAAGACCCAAGAGGATTGCTTTGGGTCTGGCTGAGATGTAGTTAATTTTCCCCATAGCAGCCCTCATAGTGCTGTAGCTAAATGCTGTAGCATTGTATTGGTAGCTAAAAAGGTGTTGATAACAGACCAGTGTTTTGGCTACTGCTGAGCAGTGCTTACACAGCGTCAAGGCTGGGATCCAACATCCGGGGAAGATTATGGAAAGGTTCATCTTGAGGGCGCTCACGAGCCACGTCCGGGACAACGAGGGGATCAGGCCCAGCCAGCACGGGTTCATGGAAGGCAGGTCCTGCTTGACCAACCTGATCTCCTTCTATGATCAGGTGACCCGCCTAGTTGATGAGGGAAAGGCTGTGGACGTGGTGTACCTGGACTTCAGTAAAGCCTTTGACACTGTCTCCCACGGCATTCTCCTGGAGAAACTGGCGGCTCACGGCCTAGACAGGTACATTCTTCGCTGGATAAGAAACTGGCTGGACGGCCGAGCCCAAAGAGTTGTAGTCAATGGAGCTAAATCCAGTTGGCGGCCGGTCACGAGTGGTGTTCCCCAGGGCTCAGTTTTGGGGCCAGTGTTGTTCAATATCTTTATCAACGATCTGGATGAGGGGATCGAGTGCTCCCTCAGTAAGTTTGCAGATGACACCAAGCTGGGCGGGAGTGTTGATCTGCTGGAGGGCAGGAAGGCTCTGCAGAGGGACCTGGACAGGCTGGATCGTTGGGCCGAGGCCAACTGCATGAGGTTCAACAAGGCCAAGTGCCGGGTCCTGCACTTCGGCCACAACAACCCCAGGCAACGCTACAGGCTTGGGGAAGAGTGGCTGGAAAGCTGCCCAGAGGAGAAGGACCTGGGGGTGCTGGTTGACAGCCGGCTGAACATGAGCCGGCAGTGTGCCCAGGTGGCCAAGAAGGCCAACGGCATCCTGGCCTGTATCAGGAATAGTGTGGCCAGCAGGAGCAGGGAGGTGATCGTGCCCCTGTACTCGGCGCTGGTGAGGCCGCACCTTGAGTACTGTGTTCAGTTTTGGGCCCCTCACTACAAGAAGGACATTGAGGTGCTGGAGCGTGTCCAGAGAAGGGCAACGAAGCTGGTGAAGGGCCTGGAGAACAAGCCTTATGAGGAGCGGCTGAGGGAGCTGGGATTGTTTAGTCTGGAGAAGAGGAGGCTGAGGGGAGACCTCATCGCGCTCTACAACTACCTGAAGGGAGGTTGTAGTGAGGTGGGGGTTGGTCTCTTCTCCCAAGTAACCAGCGATAGGACGAGAGGAAATGGCCTGAAGTTGCACCAAGGGAGGTTTAGGCTGGATGTTAGGAAAAAATTCTTTACTGAAAGAGTGGTCAGGCCTTGGAACAGGCTGCCCAGGGAAGTGGTGGAATCACCATCCCTGGAGGTATTTAAAAGACGTATAGATGAGGTGCTCAAGGACATGGTTTAGTAGGCATAGGGGGTGTTGGGTTGACGGTTGGACTCGATGACCTTAGAGGTCTTTTCCAACCTTAATGATTCTATGATTCTATGATCCCCCTCCCCTCTGTCCCAAAGGCCAGTAGGATGGGGGTGAGCAAGATCTTGGGAGGGGTCATAGCCAGGACCAAACTGACCAAAGGGATATTCCATACCATATGACATCTGCTCAGCAATAAAAGCTAAGAAAAGGAGGAGGGGAGAAGGCATTCGTTATTACGACGTTTAACTTCCAGAACAACCGCTATGTGTACTGAAGTCCTACTTCCTGGGAAGTGTCTAGACATCACCTGCTGATAAGAAGTAGAGAATAAATCTTTTGTTTTCCTTTGCTTCCATGCGTGGTTTTTGCTTTTGCTTTATTAAACTGCTTTTATCTTGACCCATGAGCCTTTCATTATATTTTCTCTCCCCTGTCCAGCTGAAGAGGGGGAGTGATAGAGCAGCTTGGTGGGCACCTGGTGTCCAGCCAAGGTCAACCCACTGTCACGGATAGAGTGAGAGAGAAAGACATGCACTTCACTCATAAGACAGAAGTAGCAATATATTTGTTGATGAAAGACAGCAATTGAACAAAGCTTGACAGTAAATGCGACAGTGAGTTAACAAGATGCAATGGCAAGGTACACTTGATTATTTACTGCATAGAGGACAAGGTCAGACAAAACTGTCAGGGAGACCCTCCCCTTGAGTCATGAGGTTCAGAATGGACTCCCTTGCTTTCTAAATTCCTTCCCTTAGAGGAATCTAGGTGTGGCTGGATCCAGTCCTAGTCCTAGACTTGGTCAACGGTTTATGTCTAAAGGATTGTATATACACAATCAATCCTTTATATCACTTAGATAAGATTTCAAAATTTAGTGTGCTATTAGTCACTTACTGAGGATCTGTTGCAGCAGGGAATCTCTCAACCTTGAGGAGTAACCTTGAGAGGCATCCCTACTCAAGGGGAGATCCTGGCATGCAGCCTGCTGCCGTGCAGGAAAGCTCAAAGGGCTCTTGAGCTGCCCATGATTTATGGGGGTAAGTTGATTGACTCATAGTCATATTTACATACAAACTGTAGACATCAGTTTCTTCCTAATTTGGCTTGAGTCGGACATTGACCAGCACTGTGATTAGGTGGATGCATTGCTTATTGTGTTGTTATCTGTCTCCCCTGAATCCACTTTGAGTTGGATGCATCCATCACAACCAGACACATCCATCATGGTTGCCACAGGTGGTTATTACTTGAGCAGGGTTACAGAAAAAGGTTAGGTTGGGGCATGGGGAGCACACAGTCACACCCACCACAAGGATAAAGTCCTGAGCAACCTGGTCTGACCTATAACTGACAGCTTTGAGACGGAGGTTGGATTCAAGATGTCCTGAGGTTACTTCAAACCTGAATTATTCCATGATTCTAAGTTTCTGCATTGTTTTAACCTCACTTAATTAATATGAAATAGTATATCCATCTTTTTAATTAAGGGAAAGCATAGAAGACTGTATTGAAGTGAAGATATTGAGTGTACCTTCTATTTCTTAAGAAACACAGAACTGATCAGAAAGCTAGATTTGCTGGGGAATAGTCTGTGACATGGGATGCTGCCAATATAGTCTTGATGAAGGAACAAACAAAAAAACCAAGTCCAGTGGCAAATCATCATTAAAAAGTTGAATTACTTTTTGTGTAATCTCTGTTTCCCCAACCTGTCATTCGTACCGTGTGGCGTAAAGCCAAAAAGTCAGCAATCTGGCAGCTCTTCCTTACCTCTTTCCTGTAAATGTATGCTGGGCCATTTGAACCATCTGCTGCATAGTGCTTTCTAATGTGAAGAACAGTGGACAGTTGTCAACATCTGTGTTGTAACGTCATTTAGGGGCACACAAACTATCTGGGGAGGGAAGCAGCAGCAGCAGCAGGAACAAATACACTTGGGTTGGCAGGAGACGGGAACTGAATGTGAGGAGAAAGAGCAAGTGTAAATGGCATTTGTTTTGCATTCAGCAATTCTACAAAACCGTGAACTGAAATGTGAATGTCCAATCCTGTCTGACTTCTTAGCTTTCTAGTCAACAAGCTTTCAACTACTTATGGAGTTTTCTGGAAGTAACCAAACCAAACCATATAGTTCTTTTTCATCTTTAAATGAATAAAAGAAGGAAAGATGAAAGATTTTATTTTATGACATTACAATTCCACTGATTCAGAGGTTGTGCAGAATGAGATGCACATGTATGCTGAAGTATTAGATGCCTAAGGAAGAAATGTGTCATTTCCTACATAGAGAATGGTGAAAAAGGAATGCTTATGACGTTCCCAAAGAGATGTTCAGCTAGCTACATAGTGTCATTGGCTATGTGAACCGATTTCTTCTTGTATCTGAAAACATCAGTGAGAAAGAAATCAGTAAGCTTTAAGGAGAAAAGATTTTCATGTTCTGACTGGTGAAAATAAGTGAAAGAACAATATCAAAAGAGTTGGAAAAGTGGAGAAAAGGTAAAAAAAAAAAAAAGAAAAAAGTTTTGAATCAGAGGTTGTTACTATTCTCTCTAAAGTGATTGATTGCATTCACACTTGGTTTCTATCAGTATAAGATCTACTAAACTATATACAAAGAATCAGTAAAGATACTTGTAACCTCTTTTGGCTGATATGTAATGAAAGATGCAGTGAAACACACATTCCCTACTGAAAAAAAAGTCCAAGTAACCACTAAAGAGGCTAGAGTTACACTTCATTGAAACAGATAATACTTTATTTGCTAAATGATTCCCAGTTAAAAAAAAAATGCATTTATATATCTTTGACAAAAAATAGTCTTTATTCTAATTATCTCTAAATTATATTTAATTTAGGAACTTGATAGAAGGAATTTGAGGACAAATATTAAACAGGTCTTAACCCCTCCAATGACCAAAGTAAAGGTTAGATATAAAAGCTAGTACCAGCAGCTAATCAGAAGTACCAGCAGCTAATCAGAAGGAAAACAGTAAATGAGGTGAATGAGAGAGAAAGATTTTTGAAATAAACTTTTCTAAGAAAATTAGGCAAGTTTTTACCGTATTTTTTACTCACATCTGTTTTAAACACTTATCACCTGTTTTGGATAGTATAAAAGAGACTTGCATTTATGTTTTCATCTTAACATGTCTTGAGTACGTTAAGAAATTGGGCTACTATATGGCTTTCTTTAATGACGTATTTGACAAATCTGCAAACTGGACATCTTACCAAATGGCCAAGCTCCTGAAACACATCCTACGCTGTACTCAAAAAGTAACAGAATGGTTTCGCCAAGAGTAACTAGTTCCAGAAGAGATCATGGGGAGTTGGATGAAGATCCATTAGTCTAGTAAAAAACATTTTGTTAGGACAATATATGTAGCTGGAAATCCATGAACTTCTTAATGATGTTGAATTTGTTATTTTTTTCAGAAAGGAGTTGTTCTATTGCTATGAACATAAGGGTGATGATTCTGGCTCTATATCCAGCCTTGAAGGAAGTTGAAAACTGAATCTGCATCTCATCATGCAGTCTATGACAGCATCCTGGACCATATATTACCATTGTTTCCAGTTAGACCACATGAGACTTTCAGTAGCTCATTATTGGTGAAAAACAGGAAAGTTTAATTTGTACAGATGTTATAAAACCTGACAGAAACCTTACTATCCTGTCTGCCTCTTCATAAAATTCATATGGCATTCATTACAACCAACTCGTTTGTCTGTTAAAAAATGGTCATGCAAAAAGAAACAGCCCATGTGGATTAGTCAAGAACAACTTACCTCAAATTAATTTAGAGGGGTTTTTTTTCTATCTTTCTTTCTTTTTTTTTTTTTTTTTTTTTTTTTTTTTTTTTTTTTTTTTTTTTTTTTTTTTTTTTTTTTTTTTTTTTTTTTTTTTTTTTTTTTTTTTTTTTTTTTTTTTTTTTTTTTTTTTTTTTTTTTTTTTTTTTTTTTTTTTTTTTTTTTTTTTTTTTTTTTTTTTTTTTTTTTTTTTTTTTTTTTTTTTTTTTTTTTTTTTTTTTTTTTTTTTTTTTTTTTTTTTTTTTTTTTTTTTTTTTTTTTTTTTTTTTTTTTTTTTTTTTTTTTTTTTTTTTTTTTTTTTTTTTTTTTTTTTTTTTTTTTTTTTTTTTTTTTTTTTTTTTTTTTTTTTTTTTTTTTTTTTTTTTTTTTTTTTTTTTTTTTTTTTTTTTTTTTTTTTTTTTTTTTTTTTTTTTTTTTTTTTTTTTTTTTTTTTTTTTTTTTTTTTTTTTTTTTTTTTTTTTTTTTTTTTTTTTTTTTTTTTTTTTTTTTTTTTTTTTTTTTTTTTTTTTTTTTTTTTTTTTTTTTTTTTTTTTTTTTTTTTTTTTTTTTTTTTTTTTTAACAGACCTACTTTCTTAGTTTATGAGAACAAGTGGATAATTTGACTTCAGTTTGTCATTGCATCAGTAACGATTTTGGTACAGACTTGTATGTAATTAGAAAACTAAAGAATAAATTCTGAATAAACTAACCAATGTGGGCATTACTCATTTAAAATATCTATATTTAAAGGATATATATCAATGACTTGATATCAGTATTCAACTCCTGTAATAGATGTTCCTTGGGATTTTTTCCTTGTCTTGTTCAATATTTTCTTTAGTAACTTAGGTGGCTGATTAGGGAATAGATAAAAAGTCTGTGGAAGTCTCTAGAAAGTGAGGGAGCTTTTTGGGAAACAGAGTGAAAATACAACATGATTTTAATAACTTGGAGAAGTGGTATGAAATTATCAAGCTCATATTCAATAAAACCGAAGGCAAAGTGTTTTGAGAAGAAATCAAAAACAAAGACAAGTAAGTGTGTAGGCAGCACTTGGTGGAAAAGGATCAGGATTTCTAATAGTTTAACACCTTATACAGATTATCGAAAGTTAACTTCAGTTTGAGATGAATGAAAATGATCATATTTTATCATAAATTTGAAGGAGCTATTGCACTGCACTGGAACAGGAAAACCTCCAAGAATACAAAGTAGTATTGTGAGGCCTCCAAATGAATATTTTAGCAGTTTACTTGAAGAAACTTCCAGGCAAATTAGAGAACACAGAGAAGAAAGCAACAAAATCTATCAGTTTGTAAATCAAATTTGTAAGAGAAGTTGAAGATAAGACTCAGAAGGAACCCAGTGATCTCCTAGTTCAAAAGACAGGTTGTTATTAAAAAAAAAAAAAAAAAAAAAAAAGCTGCTTTTTTTTTTGATACCTATGTTAATGAAAATTCCTAAAAGTTTTGCAGCACATCGGAGGTTACAAAAGCACTTGGCTTAATCAGCTAGAGGCACTGTTATTCATACAGTATGGAAGTGCACCAAGAACTGCATGGCCAAATAATATACCATTTTAATATCAGCATAAAGTAGAAGCAATGTTGAAAATCAGTAAGTATGAGGAATGAAAACTGAATGAAAGTAAATAGGGGGAATGAAAACAGCTATGTGGGATGAATGTAGTAAAGACCTTGACTCAAGAAATTAGCTCTTCTTAGCACCTAAGACCTTAAAAAGACTGACTGAGGGGTGGAGGGACAAAAAGGAAAACAATGAAAAAGTAGTTCCTAGCCTTACTATCAAGAATCAATACCAGGAATGAGAAACAATAAGAAAACCTGGACTCTCTGTGAAAACATGCCAGATATGTTTGAATCTAACTTAAACATAGTTCTGCTTATTTTTAATGGACATCAAGTTATTGACAATGGAGTCATGCATTAGGTGACATTAAGGATCATTATATTCATGATTTGACGCGAAGTAGTTATTCATGCCTCCTGCAAGAATTTAATTGCTCACCTCCTTTGAGAACCTTCCAGTCCATCTGGTACATAAGGGAATTTGCTCTATGAATTGGTGGGTGGCAGCAGCCCTCAACTGATGCAAAACACTTGTTTAGGTGTAGAAAAAAATGTCTAATTTTCAACAATTAAAACATATACATTCAAATACAACAAGGAAAAAACCCTTTTTTGATAACTTAAAGAAGTTATAATTTACCTAGCAAAAATGTTTTTATCTTCTCACTGGTGGTTTTTACGACACGGGTAATGAGCATCTGGAAAGGCTGTTACAGTACAAATCTTCTGTGGAGCATAGGGATGGACTGACGTCCAGCCTTATAACTCTGAATTTTGTAAATTATGAAGAATATTAATTGTGTTAACAAGATATAAAAATAGTACAATCCTAAATGTTAGATTCACATAAATGATTTGTATTTTTACAAGGTTTTGTTAGTGTGTTAGGTTTTTGTTATTTATTAAAGATTTTCATTAAATATAACCTAAGAGTCTGTTCAACAGAATACAGGTGAGGTAATTTGTGCTATGCAGACCTCAATCAAAAGACCCTGCTTTCTGGAAAACTGTCCTATCTATGAGAAATGTCAATCTTTGGGGGTTGAGTTGGGGAGGAAGCATTCCTGTAATGCCCTTTTATAGACTACAATGTCTGTTTTTCTGCTTTCCCTGAGAGGCTTATGAAATATGACCCTTTAGTTGACAAAATTTGTTCTGTTTCTAGGCTTGATCATTTTATTGAATGGCCAGTAATGAAAGTGTTAAGGGAAACAGTTAAAAATTATCCAGTCTATGTTGGTATTCAATTTGCCTGGCTTAGATTCTTAACAGTGAATTGTTGAATTCTGAACTAATCACTGCCTGCTCCTATTTTATTCAGTGGAAAAAGATAGACACATCCAGGAGAGATTCTTCTTGGCTCAAGGTGACTGCCTAAACTTAGTGAGATGGATTGCCCTTTGCAAGTGTCTATTTATCTTCACTAAGATACAAAAAGAGCCTAGGATGATTATCTTAGCCTAAGATAACTAATTGTTTGATGCCTAAACTTAGGTAAGATAAATCCTACCTGTAATGTCTTTTTTATTTGTTTGCTTTATGGTTAGGTGTAAACATTTTAATACAAATGAGCAAAAGAAAAAACCATTATAAGCTGTGGCATAATACGAATTCTGCTGAAGGCACTGAGAATCTTACAGTTGCTGTCTGTGAGATTTGGATCAGACAAATAATTTCCTCCTGTGATGGAGTCTCTGGAGAGCTGTCATTAATCTAATTATATGTGGAGGTTGTAGGGTCTAGACATTTCCCTCCTCAAATCTGTCTTTTGCTTCATGTACATGCAAAGTATAGACTCTAGAGATGAGAGTCAACCATCCAGCTTTAGCTGCCTTAAAATTGTGTGCACTAAGCTAGTCACCCAGGCTTTTTCAGTATCAATGGAGAGAGATGCTCATGCCCAGAGGGCAGCCCCTTTTAGATGAGAACCTTAGGGGTAATTTGCCTTCTGGAGGTGCCTGCCTTATTACACAACAGAAGCACGGCCAAATAATTTACATTATTTTCCATAGCTTCACAGCTGCTAACAGATGAATAGAAGAGGCAGACTGGTTCATTCTCAATGCCACAAAATGCAATATTATGTTATGGTGCAAACTGAAGCAAGACTGCAAACAGGAATTGAACTGATTGTGGGTGAACCTTAAAACAAAAAAGTCTGATACATGTAAAATATCTTTTTTTCTCCCAAGAAAATAACAACTGAATTTTTCTGGAATTTTCACTATTTTATTATTTTAGGACTTTTTTTTTTTAAATACTAAATCTTTTGTGAGCCAGTTCTGATTTGTATAAAAACACTAATCATTGAGCAATATGGCAAAACAGATATGCAAATTGTCAACTATGGGAATGTTCTGAAACACTTCAATTCAGTTACTTCATAGTCAGACTATGTTCAGGTGATTAATCACCTAACTTTCATAACATTTCAATGATATGATTAAAGGAAGAAGTAGTATGACAATATTCTTAAATGAACACTTTCATGAACTAGATGAGTGACTGCTTGACTTTTCAATTAATTGTGAAAATTCTTCTTGTTCTAGTCCATTAACAACAACAATAACAAACCCCTCTTAGAACTAAATTCAATCAAAGCTTTACTTGCAAAAAGCCAAAGTAACACTGGTCAAAAATGAGTGGGTTTATTCTAGTTTCATAATAAACTTGGTTGCTTATTCTATTGGTGGAAGCATGTGTAGCAGGAGATGTTGCTCTGATGAATGATTACTTAGCAAAGATCACTTAACAGAAATTCTCACACACTGCTGCCACTCACACTTTGGCTGTAAGAAATGCTGTCTTGACAGAAATAAATATATTCCATTTTATATTGCAAAGGTAAAGCAGTATTTTCTCTTCTCCTTGACAGCAGTTTTCTATGAGGGAAGAACTTTCATAGTGTGTACTTGGGCTCATAGATTCTACCCTTACAAGCTGGTTAGAATTGGACTTTACAGCTTCCAGTACTGAAGAAGTCTATCAGGCTATTCCTGGGTGCAGTTTGTCAAAGCTCACTCTTTTCTTATCTCACTAGCCCTTCCATTTTGTTCTTTTTAACCTGTTTTCCTATGAGTGCCATATAATCACACTCTGGTTGTTTGCCTAGTTAGTTGTCTGACTGCCTGTACCTCAGATAACTGCTGCACAACTAAACAGTCTCAGTCAAATTCCCAGTCAAATTTGGCAAACTCCTAGACTTCAAAAGCTTATTAAGTTTCTGTAGTTTTTGCGAAAGATGACAGCCAAATAAAGGATATGCTCCCAGTTGAGCTGTTCTTGAGAGAAAAGCTGCAGTATAAACACAACCTTTATTAGACATCATATAATCCACACAGAAAAGAAATTGTGAATACTTCTTGCTAGGGGAAAGCTTTAGACTGGATTCCTGTTACACGCAGGGATAAGGATCAAATCCATGGAAACCAGGATTCATTAGCTGGGCACTTACAAAATTACCTCTTGTTTTATACTCCTGATTTCTCATCGTGTCCTTGGGTTGGATTTTTATCTTTTGTGTGCTGACTTTGTTTGGTTCTTCTGTTTTGTTTTGGTTTTTTTTTTTTTTTCCTTTTCTAGCACCATTTAAAAGGGCTAGAACTTCATTACATTAAAAGTGCCTTGCAGTTATCAGCATGAAGGCTTCGTTTTCTTCAAAATAAATAGGAATTTTGTCCAGATATAAAATGCAATATTGTTACTAATTCTTTTTTTAATTCAAATGAGCCATTTTTCCCATTAATCACTTTACACATATATACATGATGGATCCTACTATCTTACTATATGCTATGCTGTGATCTCTCATTTCTAGGTCAATAGTATGGAAAATTAAATGAAGAATTAGTAAGAACTGCAGAGCCATTAATCAGTATGTCCATTACCTTTCTTTCACTAACCAGATTTCCTTGGGGGGTGGCAGGAAGCAAAACTGCTTTTTCTGTCAAAATTCACATATTACATCATGATTTCTTAGTTAGAAGAATTGAAGAAATAATGGGCAAATTCAAAGTTTCAAAGAAAGAAACATTTTTTGTTTTAAAATATTTTTTTAACTAACATCCATTTTGAAACTAAATGCCATTTTTAAAATTAATTTTGAAAATAAAAATATGATTTTGACATAAAAATGTAATTTTGGGAGAAATTTCAAAATGTTTTATTTCCATACTTACCATAAAAGCTATTCCTCCTTGGTAAATTTCAACATTTAATCCAATGGAAACTCGTTTTGAATTACTGCAATTTTCTGGATTTTTTTTTTTTTTTTTTTTTTTTTTTTTTA
>VZTQ01015692.1:38196-58117 GCA_013400755.1 Pelecanoides urinatrix
AATGCTACTACAAAATGACTTAGTTTTTGGAGAAAATAATGAAATGGAAATGAGTTCTCAAAAGATCTTGTAGTCTACCTCCTCACCCTGTACCAGGATAGCTGAATGTAGTTCATTCCTCAAAGTGATTTTTAAAGCTGTTTTTCATAGACTTGTAATGAGAAGGATTGAAATAGTTAAATATTTAAAGTGAGATATTAAAGGAGAAGTTGGCAGTAGTAGAAAAATATTTTAAGTCTAAGAATACATAAAGATAAGAATGACAGGACACATTTCAGTTTTGGAAAGTTAATTAATCTGGGTTTTAAAGGGACTATATAGAAGAGTAATTCCTAGAGAATGTAGCAAAAGAGTCTTCAAGAAATATTACAACGGTAACTGTGTTGCTGAGATGAAAAATCTTCCATGGTGAAATACCATATCTTTTCTGCAGCCCAATCCTGTTCATCCCATGGATGTAGGAGTACTGAAGCAGTCCCTGGGCTGATTACTCATCCTTTGTTGGTGCATACTATTTAGAGTGATGCATATAAGAATATTACATTTGATGTTATATTGAAGTGTACTGTTTGCTGACTTTGAGAAATACAACTGCCCGCTGTGAGAGAGCACCTTACTGCTTAACTCTGACACATTAAACCAGGTGTGTTAGGAAGCATCTCTCTTGCACTGCTGTGCCAGCAAAGCAAGCAAGCAAGGCTCTTCCAGAGCAGATATACATCAGAAGCATCATTTAGTTGTATTTACTTGTCTTTTGGTCAGCCTGTAAGAGGATTTTAGAGAAGGTACCTGCTTTACTAAGTTTGGTGACTGAAATTGAACAATATGAAAATCACAGAGTTGAGTTTGCTTGTTACTAGAAGAATCTAAACAAAATTCTTTCCAGACTTTATAAGAACTCAGTTGTTAGCAAAAATCACAAAAATTTCTGGTTAACCTAGAGAATCATTATTTCCAGTTACCACAAAATATGAGAAATTTAGTTTTATCTAATACCGTCTTCATAGTAAACACTGTCATAATTAAAGAAAGGCAGCCAAACTGGCTAACTAATTTTAGTGAAGGGTCACTGCCTACATATACCAGTCTGCCTTGTGCTCATTAGCATGTTGTGCTGTTATATACAACTTGGAGTATAAGGAATCATCCAACTGTGCAGCACATAGTGGTAAGCAAACTTTCAGCAAGTCTGAACCATTGGTTTTAGCAGGTAGTATTTGACAAGTTGCTTGTCCACTACATTATATCCAGTATTGTTGTAAACATGATGGATTTTAACATATTAATAATTACTATTAGAATTAGACAAACAATTTATTAAAAATAATGGCTAAGACAAAATATAGATAATCTCTTAGATGTGGATTGCCAACCAAAGTCAGATTATGACCCTTTGTTTAATTGAACAACTTTTTTCTAAAAAAAACTTCCTTTAAATAGATAGATTTTGCTTTTTAGAATTGATTAGATCAGTTTGTGAGATTTTGTACAAGTCACATGATACTGATTCATGCGCTCTGTGAATGGATGATCTCCTAAATTAAATGCCTTTATTTCCTTTCAAAAATAATTTTGCTTTGTCATTCAACTATTTGGTTGAATATATCCTTGTAAACAAAAAAAGAAAACATTACCTGAATGCTCATATGAAGCCCATTTAAATCAAACAAATGTTCATGAATTAAAAAGGTCATTAAGCAGCTCAGTCAAATCCTTAGTTCTAGTTTGGTCAGGAACAACGTTGTATACTATTTTACTATGTCTGTCTATAATTTCCGTTGAAAAAAATAACTTAAATTCCAGTGTAAAATCACCAGTGTTATGTTATGCTATGATATTTGAGTGATAATATGGTTATGAAAGACACAAAATTGTAAAATTTATTGTTGGCATAGAATCCCAGTACAATGCCTTATTCAGCCCTCTTGGCAGATAAATTTGTCCTATTAGGACGGCTCCTGTTTGCCAAACGCATTCTTGTAGAATACATTCTTGTAGAATAACTACATAAGAGATGAGAAAAGTCTTGAGTTTTCTTCTACTATATTACTTCCACTCAATTTAGGTTTTCTGACGGGAAGTAGCTTTCAGAATTAGCTACCATCCTTGTGAATTTGTGGGAGTAACACAGTTTAAAGATTGCAAAACTGTTTATATGATTAATATAAACATGATTTTGTGTAAAACCACAGTCCTTTCTCTGACTTTTGCTGTATTGAAGAAGTTAAGCAGCTAAGACGTTCAGAGTGGCTTATAATACTTTATACATGACTTTTGTCAGCTTTACTGCAGTATGTGCTGTAAATCCTTTGGAATAGTCATGGTCTACTAGGCCAATAATCTCATTTCTGAAATGCCTCTAAATATGTATTTACATGAGTGCATAATAGCTCCAAAGAAGCAATTATGACCAAGGAAGTCAATAACCTATGTTTAAAAAGTCCAGAAATTGTTACATTCTTCTCAATTAACTCGGATTTTGTTTTTCTACAAAGTAACTAATTTTGTTCATCTACCCATCGTTTTAAACTATCTGTCATTGAATTAGTGTAGCAGCATGTTAGATTCAAGGGGTCTCAACCCAACTGCAGCTGAAGGTAATGAAAATACCCCCACTCAATTTTATCAAAACTGAACAAAATCTGAACAGTATAATTTTCTGGAAAAAAAAAAAATCCCAAAATATAAAACAAAGACAATCAGAAATAGAAGTTTTTACTCCATTTTTTAATTCACCCCAAAGGAAGCTGGAGGACAGAAGGATTTCAAGATTACATCTCAGATAAGTCATGCTTAAATACTCTGACAATTGCATGGATAAGAGTCCTGTACTGTAAGGCAGGAATTGAAAAATGTTGCTTCAGCAGGACCTGTGGGAAAGAACACTTCTCTAACTTTTCATCTTTTGCTCATCTTACTTATTTTAAGACTATAAAAGGTAACAGCTAAGCCTTCAAAATATTAAAATCATTATCTGTATGTCAGAGACAGCACTGAGAATCTACATATTGTTATTAGACAATTAATTTTAATAGTCTAACCCAAATTTCAACCCTTTTTCATAAAATTTCAAGCTTGCAATAAACAACCTTTGGTCAATATTTATTTATATATTTTCAGTTCCCTTTTAGCTGCTATTTGCCCAAAATGATCATTAAAAGCAGATCCTTCATGGTGTCTTTTATTTATATTGTTAAAAAAAAAATACAAATCCTGTAGCTTTGTATCTGCCTCCTCACATTTAAAACATGCAGAATGGAAATCAAAATCTGTCATAGATACAATGAACCCAGAAAAAGAAAATATTTTCTCACATGGTTCAGAGTGAGGTAGGTCCATTTGCAGATAAACAGACCTTTGCTCTTTTCTTAGAAAGGAAGAATATCCATTTATCTGCATAATACAGAGCAGTTTACAATTTTTTCTGAGCTTTTTGTTTTATCTAACAGAAATTTCCATTTTCATCAGCTCATGAAGCTGATAATTAGTATCCAGAACTAATGCAGATCTCACCCACAACTTTTATACAGCATTGCATTTTCTTTTTATAGTATCACACCCTGGGAAAAGCATTCTTTACCCAGGTTGTCTTACTGGTATGTCTAGATTTCTGAGCACTTTTTTTCCACATAAACTATCATTTGTAACCATTTTCACACTTGGCAGTTTTGTATCCTGTTTTTCCTGAAAGTCTCCATTCAGACTCAGCCTGGATGTTTGCCAGAACCAAACTAATTCTCATTCTACTTAAAATGCTTCCCTTTGTATATATACGTGTGTGTAATAGATAATAGATCTGAATTTAACTTTACAGGCCGATGAGCTAGGCATATCTGTCTCCCTGATCCATTAGACACTGGGGAACACAGATCACTGTAGCAGACACACTCCATTGATACCTTCCCATTTTGCTAATACTGAGCTTTTAACTGACATCAGCATCATGTGGCAAAATTGCTTCCAACCTCATTTAAACAGCTGCACATTTGAACAGGCTTAAATGATGGGTTTTAGTAAATTTGTGAAGCATAAGTTTGCATATGCATAAATTAACCTGGCCAAAAGCCAACTTTCAGGAAATCCATTCTTATTCAGCTGCTGAAGGTAAATGTCTTGTCTCCAGGGGTAAGGGGAAGAAGGTAGGGGGAGTAAGGAAACTCTTACTTAGCGTCCTGTTGATTTGAACCTCACAAACGATGCACATCATTGGTTTGCCCAAGCCTGTGGATTGAGCAGATCAGCGCTGACCTACTACCTCCGAACTCACAGCTGCTCAGCTTTACTTTCTCAGTGCTCACTGAACTGAAAGAACGCTTGAGCTCCTGCCTGATTTTCACAGCCATCCTATGGCAGCACAATGTCCACTGCTGTTTCCCTTTCATTGAAGCGCATCTTTCATTTTTCCCCCCTTTTCTCACCCTCACTAGTCTACACAGGCTTCATTATAATTTCTTTTTCTTTTCCACAGAAATTACTCTTTTGCAACAGTAATGCAAACAGTCCTCCAAAGATTTCTGCAGGCTGCATATCTAAATCAAAACTTATGAAATTACACAGAATTAAGGAAAGCACTGAAATCTTACTGGAGAATCTTGAAAGCATTTCTCTTCTCCTTTCCGCCTCCTCCCACATTCCTTGGTGGTTTTTTTGTTTGTTTGTTTTTGTTTTGTTTTGTTTTGTTGTGGTTTTTTTTTGTTGTTTGTTTGGTTTTTTTAATTAAATCATTCCTCAGATAGATTCCATCATATGTTATATAGATGTGAAACATTTTTTATTCTGGTAAATGAGGCTGAATCAAAAGACTGCCTTGTAAACAGAAGCTTAAATAGATTGCAATTACCTTCCCCCCTCCCCTAAACTTTCAGTGACTTTAACACATACTTGTGAAAATTATCTTCCTCAATAGCTTTTTTTTTCCTTCTTTTCTGGAAATGGTAGATACTCCATCTAGTGGACTAATTGAACACTGTTGAAACTTATCACAGGTAGAATCACTTTAAGAAGTGTCAAGAAAAAAAATATCCTTATTGTAACAAAAAAGAAGAAAGAAAGGGAAAAAAAGAAAGAAAAAGACAGCTTTCAATTTCTGAAGAACATGTAGAAATTTGAGCAATAATTATAAGCATTATAATGCATCCTGAGAATTTATTCCCTTCACAAGCAATACAGTTATTGAGATAGTCCATTGTTGCCATGGTAATATGTCATAAATTTCTGTCAACTACCTAAAATAGCTGCAGATCACGAGGTAATCAGATTTGGGTTGGGTTTTTCTTTCCATGGGTTTTATAGCTTTTTAAATTTCAACAGAATAAATCTATCTTTGCTTTTTAATTTGTAAACACCTTTGTTGAAATTTGGTGAATAAACCAATGTTTATTATATTTTTCTCACAGTGAAATGTTTACCATATTGCATAAAACCTGTTATTAAAATACCTTAAAATGTACATAGGTTTCTGCCTCAACCAATAGATATTTATTTCCTCTAATTTGTACTCTGAACATTAACATGATCATAAGGCTGGAAGTGTGTGCTGTGCTGTTGTGACATGTCTATAGATCTTAGTCATTATTCCTGTCATGGTTTATAATAAGATTTTCAGCATGGTCAAATACTAAATGCCCTGATGGAAAAAAAATACAATATTAAATTTAAAAATGCTAAAGAAAAGGCTGTCTCTAAATCCAGAAAGTGTTATATGTGTACAGGAAAGGCTAATTAAGGGAAAGTCTGCAAATTCACCTACAACGTCACCAACTCACCAAGATGTGATTGAAAGCTGCCATCCATGACAGAAAGCTTAAACAGATCTCACAATTCATGCTTGAAATGTTGTCATGAAATTAAGGAATGCAGAATTTGTATCACTATAAAGACAGCAGCATATTATTATTCTTTGGGAAAGCGTTAACATTTTATATAAACATCCCCACAAGCAATCATACTTTAAACCATATGTAAATTGTTGGGGATGGGGATTTCAGGTTGAAAAGCAGCTTTCTTCTTTTTTTTTTTTTTCATTTTTCTTTTTCTTCTCCCCCCCCTACCCCCCATTTAACCTTTCTGTCCATATATTTGCCTTTTGTGCAACAAATCAAAGAAATCAAAGACATTTATTTACTGTGCATCGTTTGTATATGATTACAAACAGCATGACTATGTCTTTGTCACTTACATTCAGCTTTGATAGATGTATATTAAAACCAGGCAGTGCAACCATAGCTTATCAGAAACTTGTGCTGTGTTTTTGTGATGTAATGTAGTCTAAAATACCTAATATCATTAACATTCTACTCAACCCTCACATACATAATGCTGCAGATTCTATATCTTCCAAAGCCAAAGACATAAGCAGGCTTTAGTGTCCTGAAAAAAAAAAAAAACAACAACAAAAAAAAAAACATTTGGGAGTTGACAACCCTATTCATTGATATAGTCAGCTTTGTTAGCTGAGTGTGAAAGGATAGTTGCAGAATAGAAAAGACTATATTCAACATTCATGAGCTGGGACATTTTTTACAAATGACTCAGAAAATACATATTTTGCCTACAAATAACGCAATTGAAGGGAATTTTAATATAAACATAACTAGATTTCTAAAAAACCAACTGTAATTAAGGGAACATGTCTGAACATTCCTTGTTGCTGAAAAAAAAAGAAAAGAAAGCAAAAATAGAAAATTTAGGATAAAGTCCTTTATATTGTTTTTTCCCTTTTCTTTCCTCCCCACTCTGTTTTTTGTTTTTGTTTTTGTTTTTGTTTTAATCTCTGGAAGAAAAATCCAGAATTTTCACTGGAAAACACAAGGCAAAAAGGCATATAAAGCTTTATTTTAAGTTTTCTTATTTTCATGCTTGCAAAATGTTTAAGCAATAAATAGCAAGTGGAGATTCATCGAATGTGACAAAAGAAAGAGAACAATTTAGCTGGTGTTAATTAACTCCAGTCTAGAAAGAACTTAGCAGTTGAAACTTTATATTATATATCAAAATACATATATACCCATACATGGATCCAACTCAAACACCCCAAAATTGGGTTTGAGGAAAAAAAAAAAGAGTCAGGTCCATTGATTCAGCTTAGGTTTACTTCTAAAATATAGATCATGAAGCAGTATTTCCTGAAAGGGGAATGTTGGTATAAAATTGTTGTGTCCTGACTTGTACACAGTGTTATAAAAAATATACAACAGGTATAAGAAAAGCCAAGCTCCTTCCTGATATATAAGTCGCTTTTCAGACTAACAGTGGAAAAGATGTTGGAAGGGGAAAAGAGTATATATAAATTTTGATGTTTTAATATATAATAATCTGCATATCATACAGCAAATGATAACTAGATACTTCCTTCTATTTAGCTAATACCTAAATCTCTCCTTTTCATGCTTTTAGAGTTGAAAATGATGTGTTACCAACTTAAACCAAGACTTCTCTGATGTCAGGAACCCTGAAGTTTTTCCCATTTCCCTGGCTGTCCACTGATGTGAGTGTTGGAGATAGGTGGGAACTAAACATGCTTGTGGTAAAAAATCAAGTAGTAGCATCAATACCTGGAGGGTTTTTCAAGAAAAAGCAATTTTTCTTAAGATATGAAGATGTGTTAAAGAGTGACTAATGACTTCCAATCACAATGTATTTACTAGATAAAATGGTATTTTAGTAATTTTCATTATTTTTATATTAGAGATTTCATTTATACACTCTTTTAAGCTCACCGTTTTACTTTCAGGTGTATCTGAATGGAGCTGAAAGCCTACCCAGGTCAACTTCCAAAAATAACTGGTAGTTCTTTATAGAAAGAAGAAACTGCAGAAATACTTCTTTGGGAAAAAAAAAAAATTATCACAGGTACTACCACAGCTTTAGTGGTTAAGTATTTTTCATAATGGTTCTTCCACATCAGAACAGTAGTTTTTTCCATGAAACCAAGTTACAGTTTGTTTTTTCTTTTTCTTTTTTTTTTTTTTCTTAAGTATATGCTGTTATCATAATATATGTCAATGCTATGGTACTCTTTCCAAATGCAATACAATATAACATAACATAATTTATCTTCTTGGAAAGTTTCAGACTCATACTTCTGCTTCCTATCACTGAAAAGCTTGACAATCTCTTATCATCTGCTTAGAAATGCAACTTCTTCATTTTCTTGAGATTGAGACCACAGAAAAACTATCTCAAGAAAACCCCATTTGTCCTAAGGAGAAAGGTTAGAATGCAAAACATATCTTCTAAACTTGAGTTAGTCTGCCCTGAGGAACTTTTCCTTTGATTTCCTTTGATGCTACAGTATTTTCTTTTCTATGCAAAGGAGTTTCTTGTCTGTATAGATATAAAACTTCTTGAAAATGAAAATGGCCCAAGGCTTTTCCTTAAGGTTGTTTCTCTCAATAACTCTTACTGAGGAGTCATGAGGGGAGGCAAGTCTCACCATACCCATAACAAAAACTTTAGGTACCTGATAACTTCAGTTTTGAAAACAAAGTTCCCTTAAAGTTAATTCTGAGCAGGATTTTGAGAATTCCCCTTAATTCCTTCTGTGGGTACTCTCGGACCCTGATTTATGAAAAGAAATTGCTTGTCTTGAGTTAGCTGATTGATTCACCATTTCCCACTTAGAACACTGACTGCATGGATAGATGAATTGTGTGTGGATATACGAATTGTGACTTGGCATCTGAACTGTCCTGCGATGTATCATTTAAAAATAAACTGTCGCTGATTTCAGTTTGCCTTACCATCCAGAATTTGCTAAGCTATGGTGTTTCCACCTGTCAGTCTGGACTTTTAGTAATTTTGGGGTCTGACTGTAAAAGACTCAGAATATCAGTTTCACTGACTAAAATGCCACCCAAGATCAATGTGTGAAATGCTAAAGCAGTATTACTATGTATGAAGATAAACTAGCCTTTTCAGCCCCTTCCATGTCATTGTGACCATAACTTATTTCACCCAGAGTCTAGTATTGTGCTATCCTTAAAAAAAAAAGTGTATTGTAATTGAAACAATGGCAATCCATTGGAGAATCTGCAGAAAATCTTTAAAGTTTGGAATACCCTATATTCATTTTTAAGTAAAGGCAGTAATGTTCTTAAAAATTACATTGATTAGCTAAAATTAATGGCAGATATCAATGAAATTCATTATTAGGAAAATGGCAGTTTGGCTGACTTTCCATCTTTAAACTGCATCACAGCACAACTCGTAATCAGGATGCAGCAATAGGGGATGAGACAAACCAATCAATCAATTGATTGCAAAACTGAAAAAAAGAAAAGAAAACAAAAAAAAAAAAACACCAAAGGAGTCAAACTAATAAAATCAAATATTTCATTGTTTATTTCCTGGGTGAGTAATGCAATCCATAAAAAGTATTTCTATCATCCTCCCTCAAAATTTCTACATTAAATCAGAGCAGAGATTATCTAACCAAATATTCCCTGTTTCCCATGTACTCTGCTTTTATTTTGATGAAGCAGGAATCTCATTCACCTTATTCCAGGACCACAATATTTCCTTTCATGGTGTGTGAGCTATCAGAAAAGAATGGTAGTATAATTTTTAGCAGATACGAATTATTTCTGCAACAAAGAGAGAGATTGACTTAAGTCAGTAAAAGCTTTAATACTGTTTTTAAAGAAAAAGTTTTCAGAAATGATTTCTCATTAAGATTTTAACAGACCACATTCTTCATCTTTCCTTTAGAAGATCTAAATATTTCATAAGAAGCTTCAAATAATATTTTCTTTGGAAAACAGACATACTTACGGCATAAATGACCTGTCTGGTAGATGTTTTATCTCTGACTGATGGATACTAATTTGTGACATACAGTGAATATCTCATAAAAAGTTTCACAAAGGATGAAAACCTGGCTCCATTGAAATCACTAGTTCAATGAGTCTGGAATTTTCCCCTCAAAGCCTCAACATGCTATTAGTCATCATAACCATACAGTCAGAATTTTTTCTCACTCATGGTATCAGGAGAAATATTGCCAACTTTCTCAAGAGGTTGCTGTAAAACCAGACAGCTAATCTGCAATAGATTTCCTAAGAATTATACCTGCAGGTAGTTCCTGTTCATGATATTGTTGGTTTATGAAAACAAAACTTTGTTTTCTTTAAATTACAGCTTTGTAAAATACTGTGTGACACAGGTGTGGAAAAACAAAATTATGACATTTTCTCAATAAATTATAGTAGAAAATTTATTCTAAAATTTTGGTTTGGTTTTATGTTTTGATTTTTTTTTTCTTCTTTAATGTACTTCTAGTCTAATTACCCTATTTTCCAAAGAGAAAAATTTGCATACTCACAGTACTTATTCTATGTATACGAATATGTTGCAATCCTTCCTAACTGCTATACCCATAGCAGTAATATGTAAGAAGAGAAACTGATTATTTTTTGGTCCCAGATACCCAAACACTTTGCACTGCATGAATCATTAAAACTAATGGAGTCCTGATATATTACCAGACTCTTCCTTTCATTGTTTAGGGCTTGTTTCTGCTCACAGTGATTTCAGCTGGACTTTTTCCATTAACTTCAAAGTAGAAGTAGGCCCTTAGAATTATCTCATTTTTCATGAAGTTTCCATAGCAGATCACTTTGCTAATTGCACCATGTCATCTTTTTATTTTTGTGTTGTCCATTTCTTCAAGTTTAATTATAGAACCAGATTGTTGAATTCTGTGTTTATGTTCATGATGGTTTTTTGCTGTTTACTCTCTCTCAATTTAATGGTTAATTTAGTGTTGTATTCTTTTTAGTATCATAGCTTTCTTGTCAAAATAGCTCAGGTACATCAAACACTTAGTTTCTTCTACTGAGTCATCTATGTATCTGTGTTCTACCACCCACAGGTAAAATACCTTAGCTCTTACCATGCACACACACGTTTCTACAGCTGAGGAAATGTCAAATGTTTACTGAATGAACCATGGCTAAAATTGTCTAGTAATGCTAAACAATGACCTAATGTGGTTCTTGACCATTTTATCATGTAGTCACATGGGATGCTCATAGGTTTTTGGCATGCCAATTGAGCAACATTCTTACACCTTTGAGCAAAACAGACTGTACTTAATGTCACATCCACTGTAAAAAGACTCAGTAATTTGGACATTGGACATTTGGACAATGACAACCAACATTCTGTAGTTACACTGCAGAATCATATTTCATTTCCTTAGAATATAGTTTTAGTAGGTTTTCCTGCAGTTAAAAATACAGACTAGAAAATATATAACTTTCATTTTAATTATGTTACCGTATTAATGGTGCCCAAAATCTGAACAATATGGTATCATTACATTAACTTTGTAAAGGATCATAGAATTTTAGTGCAGAATCAATTTAATTTTGTCATTCAGGATCCTTAATGAGCATTAAATGGGAGTGAAAAAGATTGTAAGATAAACTTTGAATTAGGCTCTCTTCTATTTGGGTTTCAGAAAGAGCTCTCAAATGGTATCAGATTTATCACTTTCATTGCATCTCTGAAACAGCATTACTTGGCATTTCAGACCCAGGTGGACTTAAAGTGACAAATGGTATCAGATTTATCACTTTCATTGCATCTCTGAAACAGCATTACTTGGCATTTCAGACCCAGGTGGACTTAATTACATTCTGTGACCCTTCTAGACTATTCAGGATTGCTTTCGTAAACAAATCATTAATGAACCTGTAGTTTATATATGGCTATGATGGTGTTACCATGCCAGGACACTACATCATTAAAACAAAAGAATACGTGTTCAAAAATTAAAAAAAAAAAAAAAAGTTTCTTATATAGTGGAAAAAGGAATGATGAAATATGAAACAAAATACTGTGTGTGGGATTGAAAAAGAAGTTTTTCATTGTCATTTGAGTAATCTTGTTATATTTCTCAGCACAATATAAGCAGAAAAAAAAAATTGCATATTATTGCCTCGAGTAGTTTAACTCTGTTTTTTATGGTGCTTTTCATATGAAACACATAATCAGCTTTTGTTTGTAACTTTTTTATTAAATTATGTAGATCAACAGGTTGTTATCTTCCTCGGAGTTTTCAAGTGTGCGCAGTTTATTTATGTCGTCTGTTATCGCTTAATCACATTGCTTTCTGCTTCACAAAATGAAGGACTGCATCTTTTGCTTTGTAATTTTTCCTATTTAGCTTTTCAATAAACACTGAATGGAGAGGGAGTAGCTGTCTCACTTCTGTTTACTCATCATGAGCAAATATTATATTTTTAGCAAGTTATTGCTCACAGCCTTCTTTAACATGCAAACTCAATGACAAGTATGAATTGACTTCAAGTATCTAGAATGAAGAATTTCAACACAAAAGATGGGTTTTGTGTCAATGCTGCACCTTTCAATGGGAATAGAGTCAGATCATTTTTCTTTTAAAAATCAAAGTTGTAACATTTAAACACATACTACATTGTATATGGGATAGATCCACTGTGTAGCCTTGAAGATTAAGGGTTATATTTCCTGATGAAATTCTGACTGGCATGTGGTGGCTGTCAAGAGAAATTGACAGGTTTTTACTCTCTATAAGAAAGTTACAACTCTGAAGAAAATAAGTCATTCTTCTTCAGAATATGTTATAAGGACCCCCCTCTCCTTGCAGTTATGAACAAGAACAGCATGTTTAAATAAGTTGTATATCTCAAACGAAACAAGCCTTGTTCTTTCTTGACCCAGGGGAGGAGCAACTGTTAGGCTTAGAGGAAAAGACAGTGAGAAATCTTTGAATGAATTATTAAAAAAATCCTAATGTGAAAAACATATTGGTGTTTTAGTATAGTTTAAACATTCCACAGAGCATCATCTTGGACAAATTTCTAATGAGATGTTCACAAAAGAAGCAAAAGGTTTATGTTTGTTTTCATGCCAGCCCACTTATCTAACTATAATAGAAACTTTCGAGATCTGTGGTGCCAAGACAGACATGCTCTAAAGTCTGCCTTGGGTAAGTTTTATTAATTTCTTGTCATACACTTCTATGGAGCCTTGGCTTTCACCAGGACTTGGCTCCTTGTTCAGGCCCAGGGAGAGGAAATTTCCTCTGATCCAGGCAGGGCTCAGGGATCCCACACTTCCTACAGCAGAGCCAGCAACATAAAATCGTGAGAAGCCAAGGCTCCCAGGGTCCCTGCTGAAGACAAGGTAGCCTGGGAGCTGGCACACCATTTGGAGACATTAACTGCTTTAATTAGGTCATTCATACAAATTTCCACAGTTCAGCAAATGTTCACATTTGCAGTAGTTCATATTGTTCCAAATTCTGCTTTGTTTTTTGAGAGGGAACTCACTATTTTGAGTCTACTCTTTTTTTAAATGTAAGTTTCAAGCTATCACAAAAGTATTCTTCACCAAGATGTGTGATCTCTTTTCTTGCTGGTCTTAAGCTAGCAGTAATAATGTTGTCTGTTTCAGGACATTCTTAAGTGATATATTTCTCAGATTATATCAAACTTTCCAGAAAATCACAGTTCTCACAAAAAAGGGTTTAACATAATTTCACAAAATTAGATCGTATTTCATAATGATTATTTAAAGATAGATTTCACAAAGTTCAGGGCGTTTACCTGAAGTGAACAAGTAGAGAGGTACATGAAATTTACTGAAGAGGGGAAAAAGAAAACAAAATCCTTATTCCATTGTTCACTTTTCTTTGCCTGAAGGTTTCTTATATACCTTAATCAATTCACCTCCCTATCTTCTTTTGATAAGATAAATAGATTGAACTCTTTAATGCTCTTACTGTCAGGTATTTTCTTCAGTCCCTAAATAATTTTATGGATTTATTCTGTGACCTTTTCTCTAATTTTTCAACATTTTAAAATGTAGACACTGAATGTAACACATATTGCATATAGAAGTAAAATAATTTTTGTGCTTCTACTTTCCACCTATGTATCCACACAATAACTTGGCCTTTTCTCATTCCCTGTAATGTCCATCCATGTTGTCATTGTAATGCAGGCTACAGACTCCCAATCTGTATTCTTTGGTGTATACCTCCATCCATGGCTACATTAAAGCACACCTTTCACATTCTCAGTTTATGAAGTGAACCGTATTGCGCTATATGTTTGTGTATATTGAAGGTGTCACATGTTTTTATAGCTCAGCAGAGACAGGGTATAAGAGAGGAAATCGGAGCATTTATACTGCTAATTGAACTACTTTTAAGATTTCTATTCCCGTCTACTGAGGAGCAGCTGTATGTTCTGGAAGGTGGGCAAATAAAAGCAAAGTTTTTTCCAGCACAGAAATCTTTTCCTGAAATATCGGGTGGAGTGACTTTAGAACTAATAAGGACAAATGTCTGTGAAGCGAGAGAGGCATCACAGTTGGGTTTGGAGACACACTGTAAAATAAGTTGTTGCAGGTGCAAAGGACAAAATAGACATAAACGGACCTTTAGAAATGAGAAGAGGCATGCAGATGTTGAGTAGGGAAAGATAAAGATTAAATTAACATTCTTCCTTTACTGGATTTCAGTTAACATTTGCCTTCTATCACAGTAAAGTTTTATAACTATAAAGACAAAAAGATTGTCCCTTGAATTGCAATATTCTTCTGTGATAAAACTACTACATATAATTTTAGGGATCATGGAAATAAATTTAGTTCAGTTTTCTGCAATTTCTCTACAGGAATATAGTGCTTCTTTTCAGTCAGTACAGGCAAACGTTTAAGGAGTAGCTTACAATAGACTTTTTTTGCATTCCCCAGTATAAAATGTATCTAAAAATTCAGAACCAAGCTATATTGCCATGCAGATGATAAACACTACTATGGAAACAGATATATGATTTAAGACAACATAAGGCATAAATTGCACCACTTCATATTCTCTAAATGTCCTTGGGATCACTAAACTCATTTGTGATCTTCCTGAAAAGCTATGGCTTCGCTTACAAAGAAGTCACGAAAATTCTGTGTCCATACACATAAGAACTTCTTATCATTTTTTTCCCTTGTTAATCTGGTGTCCATTACAGAAAGAGAAAAATATCTATGTAAATGAAACACATTTTTCTGTAAATTATGGAGGATAACTGGATAAATTATTATCAGTGACATGTCTTTTCCATGTAGCTTTCCAGAAAAAAAGCAAAGAAAAAAAATCAAAAAAGAAAAAAATAAAAACCCAGATGAAAATTTCAAACTGAATATTTATAAATATAATAGCAATTAAACTTTGCTGCCAGCAAAATTGATAACATTATTTGAAGGAGTTTAAATTATTTTCTTCCCCATGGTTTCATTGTATTGCCAGGGAATCAGTTACCAAGTTCAGAGAAGCGGGGTGGAACAGGCCTGGTTGTTCTGGGTCTTTACTCCTACAAGTGCCTGGGACTATTCTTGTGTTTTAACAGAAGTGAAGAAGGAGAGAATTCCTTGGCACTCCTTGCTCTTCCCTGATTGGCAGTTGAGAAGAAGGAAGGGGTTTAATTGACCATTAGGCTTAGGTTGGCCACCCCCATGTTATATTTGCTATATTCCTCCCTGCTTTGTAGTGTGGTTTTGTTGAAACTGATTTTTCCTAATATTTTGAGTCTATCTACTTTCCAGGCTGTGAAGTGAGGCTGGAATTTCTTAACAGGTAAGTATTTTTTTCTTTCATTTTTATCTTCATCATATCAGCACAGAGATTCATCTTCAGGTGAAAAAAGAGTGAGAAAAGAATTCTTAAAATACATGTACTTGTTTATGAGTAATTTGTCACTTTTCATAGCTAGTGCTGAGTAGAAGCAACAAGCTGCCACAGCAAACATCATTCCTAGGAAACATCTGATTAACTGTCCTCATCCAGAGGAAGGAACTGAGTTTGTAACTGCAGAGATTGAGATATTTTTCATATCTGAAGTTCTCACACTTCAGCTGGTGGCTAGGTAGGCAGAGGGACTACAAAGTAACTTGAATCCAGCCATCCTAGACTAAAGATAACCAAATCTGAATCCTGATTATTTGACAAAGATGCCATTTAATGTTACAGATAAATAACAACAATGGTTGTTATGAGCCATAGTAGAAAGCAGGTCAAGGCCGCCTCTGACCCTCAAAGTTAAATATCAATATCCACACATTTCTGTTAATAATGAAATTATGTCTGTGCTTCATTGTCTTGCAAATTCTGATCAATATTACTGCTAATTTGTCTGACTTGAGTATAGTGTTGAGTAACAGATGATTAGTTACTACATAATTAAGAAAGATTGTACTAATATCTGCTTGAAAGAATTATGAATGCATGCATGAAGAAAACCCCAAGCCATTAAATAATTAAATAAGTAAATATTTTTTACATATAAGTAAAAAAAAGATATTAAATACAATTAAAATGGAGAAGTTGAGAAAGAACTGGTATTCAGGACTTGTATAGAGTTTTCTCAAACCTGCTCTTTAACCACTACTTAGCCACATGGAAAATGGGTCTAATAATTTCCACCTGGGGGATATTTTTCAGAATTCAGTGAAAGAAAACCATATAGAAAAACAGAAGTGTGATTCATCTATTCACCAGGTTGTGGATGCCTGCTTGAAGATAAGATGAATTATGCCCTTGAAATGTCATGTCTTTCCATTGATTATAAAGGGAGTCTAGATAGGATGCATCTCACCTAACTGTAGTCCTTTCCAGTGTTGGTATCCATATATAGGCTAGTCATCTTAACACAGTCTGTACATCTCTGCACAGTCAGTGGAAGTGTAGTTTTATGATAAAATCATCTGAACAAATATAGAAGCCTACTTCCAAACAAGAATAATTTCCTTTTCAAAATACCTGTTTCTTTCACTGGTTCTAAAGGGAGGCTACAGTGATGAACTCAGATGCAGACACTTAAATTACATCAAACAAACGACACCCAAGAATTGTGACCCATTAGCATTTTGCACTCCATTTGTGTAATGTCAATGATAACACAAGGTGCGAGAACCAGCAAATTATGCTGATATTACATTACGATAGAGCTAAGGAATTTGGTAGTGGATGATGCTGGTTGTGTGATGCGATTCTACAAGAGCATAAGCAAATACCTGTCCCAGCGCATTGACAAAAAAGATGTCTTCAGCTGTCTTAAAAGATCATTCCACCTTCTATTAGATGATGGAGTTAAGAAAAACTCTTGCTATGAGATTGCTACAGAGATAAAACAACTGGGAATACTAGCCTAACAACAACCATAATTATACACAATTACTTAAAAAATGTATTTATTAAAGCCTGCTGGTCACTGATACATATTGAGGCAAAGGGTTTTTTTCATGCTGAAAATTACAATCTGTATAGATCTTTTATAGGCAATGGATTTTCTTCATTTTATATTTTCACCAACTATGTCTTCATGAACTCTTTTTTTAGAGGTGGTTTTATGGAGAATATTTTAATCCTTGGTCAATAAGAATCCATAAAGGAAGTAGGTTAACTATATGTACATAAACACACACACATTTTTGCATGCACACAATTAATTATACACACATGAATACATTAATGTGGGGAATTTTTTTTTTTTTTTTTTTGTAATGGCTGTTACAAGTTTCTGGTATTTAGCTGTACAAGGGAGCAAAGGAATTTTAACACCTTCATTAGCTCTGCCCTGCACAACATGACTGTCTACGGGGGCAGGGCAAGTATGCTGTACAATGTGCCTCTCAGTCTTTTTCCTCCTGTCATTTAATAAAGGGATTGTATACAAGCACCCACCCTGCCAGGAGGTTTGGTTAGCCTTCCAGAAGTTAATACATGTAGGACTATAGCATTCAACCAGGTCCCATCAACCTGGATGCATAACCAGCAGATGGGACTGAAAGTTGGACCTATCCTTTGTGTGGAAACTGTCCAAATGGGGAAGGTGTTGCAGGACTGTCTATGAGGCTGAGTAGATCCCTTTTCCTCATGCAGATCAGTGCTGCACTTCATATGCCATTTTAGAACTTGACTGACTCTATTTTTATGTTTCTGTGTTTTTTCTGTAGCTTCTTAGCTGATGTCAACACTTTGCAGGCTATTGTAGCACATCAAACAGGGAAGGAAGAGCACAGCCATTCAAGAACATTATTACTATGTTAGCTTCTAAATTCTAAAGAGTTATGATATTCTTGGGATTCTTTCATTTTTCTGAAAGATATATCAGGTAATTTTTGTGGATAGGCTTTTTGTTCTCCTTTTTTTTCCCCTTCAAAGTAACTGGCACTTTTTTGTTAAAAGCTAATCCTGAACAGAAATTTAAATGTTGAAAATTACACACAAAACACACAAATTCCATCTTCCAAACCCCTCTTTTCATTATTTTCTGCATGTACAAGCTTTCCGATGTCCCCTCACAATCAAGAAACAAGAATTATAATGAGTCCTATGAATATTCATGGACATTCCTCTGTTATTTTAACATAATTTTCATGGAACATCTATTCATTGTACCACGAAGAAACTGAGACCATGAAAAAAGAGAAAATTTGTAGTGTTGATAAAAATGAAGACATTATAATATGCATGAATATGAGCAAAACTTTTTGAATAGCATTTATTTTCCATTTAAAAGCTGTGAATTTAAAATGTCTTGTAGTAAAGACTTCTGTATGGAAACTTCATGGAAACCTTCTTGATTAAATTGAAGAATTAGTTTTAAGTGCTTATTTGTTTCTTTATAATTTATTAAATGGATTATTCACCTGTTCTCTTTGGCTTTAATGCTCTGGAAATTTCCCATTCATAACAATTAAAGCTGTCTTACCCATAAAACCTTATATTCAACATATGAATGAGTACAGAAGAGCAATATTAGGGTTGAAAAATCAACAGTTAGAGTTGGGAAATGCCAAAATTAAGCCTAGTGGTACAACTGCAATTTCTCACGTATACAGACACATAATAATATTATGTTTAATGATAAATGATCTTTTGGGAGAAAGGGAAAGAAAGGGAAGGGAAGGGCAAGAGCAAGGGCAAGGGCAAGGGCAAGGGCAAGGAGAAGGGGTAGGGTAAGGGGAAGGGGGGTCTTGACCCTTTCAAGTTTGCCATCTGTAAGATTAGCTTTAACCTTGATAATTAACTCTGTAATTTCTAATAAATTAGCTGCTAATGAAAATCTTCATTTTAAAGCTTTATAAAAACTTTGAGAAATTTTAGTTCCAGGCCATGAAGTTACTTGAAGATAAAAGCCAATTTTTCTTGAAGCAATTATTTATTCAGCTGGAAGTGGTATTTTCCCACTTTCAACCCATAAGGAAAAGAGTCTTGTCAGGAATCCACTACAATTCCTAGGGTAGGATCAAGCACTGGATTTGGGCATGGAAGGTAGTCTTCAGCATAGAAAGCTGAATGTGGTTTGGGCAATGGTACTATCCAGTAGATAGCCTAGAGGGACTGTCAAGATGCATATAAGAAGCTAGAACAGTTTGAATTATATTGTACACACTCTGAGTTCCTGAAGCCTAGTGTCAGACTTCAGGCTTTTGTAACCTTTTTGGCTTCTTCATACCTTACCTAAGTTGGGCCTTGTGTCTTTCTAGCTCAGAATAACAGTACAGATGATCATAATGATATCCTGCTCTGACTGTGGAGAACGTAGAGGTAGCATCCTCTTTAAAGAGGGGAGAATCGTCACTAAACAAAGGTGTCACACTTCAAGTTTTGAATGCTTCTGACTTTTCTGTAGTGATCAAACCTCACCTACATATGCTATAAGCATCACCCCTGCAAGGGAAGACATGCGACTTAGAACATTTCCTGTAAAAGGATGTAAAGAATCATAGAATCATAGAATCATAGAATCATTAAAGTTGGAAAAGACCTCTAAGGTCATCGAGTCCAACCGTCAACCCAACACCCCCATGCCCACTAAACCATGTCCCTAAGCACCTCATCTACACGTCTTTTAAATACCTCCAGGGATGGTGA
>VZTQ01015692.1:58337-137404 GCA_013400755.1 Pelecanoides urinatrix
GACAGTGTCAAAGGCTTTACTGAAGTCCAGGTACACCACATCCACAGCCTTTCCCTCATCAACTAGGCGGGTCACCTGATCATAGAAGGAGATCAGGTTGGTCAAGCAGGACCTGCCTTCCATGAACCCGTGCTGGCTGGGCCTGATCCCCTGGTTGGCCCGGATGTGGCTCGTGAGCGCCCTCAAGATGAACCTTTCCATAATCTTCCCCGGCACCGAGGTCACTGAGGTTTCAAGTTTTCACAATTTTAACATCAGTGTCGTGATATTTTGAAGTATATTTTTATTGGAAATAATATCAGGGTTGAGTCACGAATAATTAGACTATTAAGAATGTTATGCAGCTACTGGGCTGAAACATAAATTGAAATTAATATAGGGAGTTATGGTTGTTAAATTTGGTAAACAACTTAGATACTAAGCTTAGGCACTGCAATAACTTTTTAGTACCTGATCCTTTAAAAAAAAAAAATCTAACCCTCCCTCAGGTTTTGGCAAAGACCCATAGTTCTTAAAAAAACTAAATGAAGAGCAGTGGGATCACAGTGCAATGATTAATGGAGAGAGAAGTATGTTTCAACATTAATATGCTTAAAAACTCTTCTGTGTCCAGACATTTTTCTCTGTCCTCATTCTGGACAGAGAACATACCTATATTTTTCTTTTGATGAAACTGAAGAGAGCAAATGTTGTTATTTTTAAATAAGAGGTGTTGCAAAGCTTCTAAATTAATACCTATTATTTTACCCAGAAAGCTGTCATTTCAGTGTGTTCACCATCCTAAGGAACTTTCATGCTATATCAACACATTTTAGTGTACAGTACAAATAGCCAGTCCATAAGCTTCTCAAGTATCGGAAATTATTCATTCCCTCTGATGGAGACCGTCTCACTAGCAGCCATGTTTTTTTAATTTATGTATACATATTAAAAACTATATGTATGTATTTATTTATATTATGTATATCTGTATTTATATAAATACATAATGTTGAAGATTTATTTTGTGTCTATATACTTTTCCAGATTCAGAAAAAAATACAAATATTAATAGAAGAAATTCCACCTATTGCACACTAGATTTTTTTATAGGTTCCTTGGAAAATAATAATCTTGCCCTTGAATTAATCTTCTCTTGTTTTAATAAAAGTAAGTCTTTTTTTGTGTTTCAGTAAATCCCCCATGAGGTGTGTTCTCTTGTCTTTTCTTAACTACTATAGGCAAGGGTTTGAATTGCAGTAATCGTCGTATGTTTCGATGCAAATGACATAAGGTTAACAGAGCTGTTTTATAAATACCTCTGTGGTACATTAGAGTCCACAGTAGGTCATAATAATTTGTTTGTATGCCATTAGACATCACTTTCTCTGTTTCATTTGGTGGTGACACACTGTTATGGATTGTGGTACTCTAGAGAACAGGCATCTCCTGATGATTCACCTTTAATTGCTGAAGTTTCTCTATCCTTTCTTACTAACATGTCAAACTTTTTCTTCAGTTGTGAAAGATAAAGATTTCCATAAAAATAACAATAGTATATCGAATTATTATATAATGAACCATTTTTGGAAAGGCAACCTTTGGAAACCTTTAGAAAGTACCTATTAGTTTAGTTACTCAAATGTGAGGAAATATAAAATTTTTTCTATTACACTCTTCAGACTATGTAACTACAACAAATGCTGAAACAAAGATGATGCGATATATTTGTTTTACAAAAAAAACCCCACAGTTTTTGAATTATATATAAATGGAATACTTGAGTATTTCTAAAATTCTACCTCAGGTAGGAATGAAATACCCTGGGGACTAATCCAATGCAGAAATTGTCTAGTAAGGTTTATTATATAATATCAATCACTTCTCAAAGCGGGCAAAATCAATATTTTCAACTAAATCAGAGAAAATAATTCATTTTAACTATATTCTTTTTTTTGTTAAGGAAAGATTATTTGTAACAAACGAGTGTTATACTACAGGAGAAGTGAATTTCATTTTAGGCATCGAAAAGTGCTTGTCCTGAACTCTTGCTCTTCTGATAGTGGGTTATCATTGCACCTATGCTCCCAGAGATCTTGCCAAGCACCCTGTGTGGGGAGCAGAGCTTCACCTGTGCAGTGAAATAGATGCATCCTCATCCTCTGTAATATCATCTTCTTCCCATTGGTTCTGTGTTAACAAAAAGTGAGGCGGGTAGGGTGGGGGCACGGAGAACAACAACAAAAAGAACATTTAAACTGTTACTTTCATGAAATATTCTTGCTATGGGTGATTTTTCTCTAACTAAATGGTGCCAAGCCACTTGTCTGAGGAGGGGAACATTTGAAAGACATATTTTTTAACTTGGAAATGCATGTTTTACAAAGATGCCACCAATGCAGAATCATGTTCAGTCCCTATTTTTAATTAGATACCCAATAACACCACACTCCTGACTACTGTTGTCATTTGTGTTTCTTGAATAAACTTTTTCTCATCTTAAGTAAGAACATCAGTTTTTGCACTTTAAGTCTCAGCTCTTACTGCTGTCTACTAAATGCAAGGACAGTTTGCTTCCCATTTTTTTCCCCCATTATTTTACAGGGAATGCTCAGCCTGCCCCTGATTTGCTTAATTGCTTAATGGATACATCTTCACTGAAGTTTTATGGAGGATCTGTAGCTCTTTCATATCCACATGATCAAAGTCAGATAAACCACAGGTCTTTTTCTGTAATTTAAAAGATGCAACTTCATTAACTACAGATCTGTATTCCTATACTTAAGCCCCTGAACTTTCAAGCCAATTTCTTCATCCTCAATTTTTTTTTTTTTCATTAGCTCTAAAGTCTCCCAACATCTTGGAGGAATTTAATTCTGGTCTAAATGGCACAACAATGTTTTGTATAGAAATACGTAGGCTCTGCAGAGGGACCTGACAGNGCTAAGGGGAGACCTTACCTGATGTCTCCATTTTAAGCATTTAAAGACCACAAGAGCATGTTACTCGTTCTTTCACTCTCTTAGTCATTAATTCATACATGTTAAAAATAATCTATTTATCAGAAATAGGTTTTCCTCCCCTTTAAATCTGATTCATTCCACAATAATCCTGGAATTAGGGTGTATACTTTACAGAACCTGTGTGCTGAATCCCATCAAGAGTAATGTAAGCGTGTAACATTCCTATCTGTGTGAGAATTTCACACCTTGAATCTATAGCTTAAAGTAAAATGATAGTGGCCTCAGCAAAGTCAATTGCTAAAGTGTGAATTCATAGAGTTTGTGTTCTAAAGCCTTTTCTACTGTGAGCTTCAGTCAATACAGTTTACTGATGACAGTAGAACACCATTTAATTAAGAAAGTTCACAGAGCATTTTGGTACAACTTAAACAATGCTGATTTTGGTTCCAGTGTCCAATTCACTCAACAAAATATGACAGACATTAATGAGTAAGAAATCACACGCTACTGTCATGATATGATAACATCTTATGTTCTTAAAAAAAAAAAAAAGACAGCAAATAAAACACTCCATATTGGGAAATACCACCTAGCTGTGAACAAAAGTTATAGTGCAAAAGATAAAAATCAATAGACTCAATTCCTCTATGCCCTACAGCATACCTCCATGATTTTCTAGAGTTATCTTTTTTCCCAGCCTTTCTTCACGGCTGGTTTTGATCATATCTTTCTCTTTCCACCTACTCTATAATTTAACCAGTATTTGCTTAGCAGTTTATCAGAGATGCCCAGTTTCAATCTTAAGGCTTTCTTCCATAGCAAAGGATCCTAGCAGAATTCATCTAATGTCTACATTGACAAACTACAACTAACCTTTATGGGTATTAGGTCAGGTCCCAGATCAGCAGAGCTATCTAGAAAGAACTGCTAAATTGCAACCAGTAGTCTGGAATGGACTGCCTTCAAAAGTAGCTTTTTTTCTTACTTTGAAGCTATACACAAACTGCTGCCTCTCCATCTATAGCCTCTAACACTGGTTTTGTGACAGTTCAGATCTCCTTGAACGCTTAATGTCTTTTAGAAAAGGTATACTGAAAGCACAAAGAAATACCAATTTTTTTATCTCCTTAGTTAGAAATAAAAGAAAATACCGAATTCAGTATTTTAACAAATACCAACAACAACAAAATTTTGAAATGCTTTTTCACTATGAACCAGGAAACACCAGCCATAGACAAGTTGCTCATTGACAGCTACAAAGTTAAAAATAGACTTGTAGCTCACCTCCACTCTACAAATTATTTTTATAATGAATTTCACTGAATCAAGAAGGAAAAAATACAAACACAGAAAAAAAAAATGTATTAGTTGATATGTTTACATTAGAAGATCATAAGATGAGAAATTAGCAGTATAGCTGACACTTTGACAAATAAGTATTTCAAAACTTTGTCACTTCACCTCCTAAAACAATGGATACTGGCATATTTTAAAAAATGGTGTGTTCCTTTTTAAGAATTTCCAATCCCTCTATCAACCAGAGCACAGCCTAGGTTCATGAGATAAATTCATATAATCAAATCACCTACTACTATTTGAATGTTTTCCCATGTGAATAAGTGTTTGCAAGTGTAAATTTCCTTTGACTAAAATTGCACTTGTCCTGTGTTTCCTCTTGATTTCAGATTTTTCATTCTGCAGTATAATTAATTGTTCCAACTCTTCATAGACGATTGATCAGTGGGACTAACAAGTTTCAGTAAAAATTTGGGAACAGCTCAGATTTAATAAATTTTAATGTTAATCACTAACGGGGACATCAAATAAAGCTAAAGTCGCTAGAGTGGAGGGATTGGCTACCTTACCTACCTTACCCTTAAGGAAACTGAAGTAGAAAGAAACTGAAAAACAAAGTCAGAGGAATCCTCACATAATGTCGAGATAAGCTGTGAAATTCAATGTTATATCTTGTTGTGATGGTCAAAGTATAAATGGGCTCCAGATATGGCAAAGTTCATAGATTTTGTGGCAGTGAATGCGTAGATACTACATCTTACTCAGAAACTCCCTGATCTACAAATGATTGGAGGTTGAATTAGACCCACAGAAGAAAGGCTTACCCTTTTCTAATACTGTTCTCCATATATCTAGCTTTGGTCACTCTAGGAGTCAATATATGAGCACCTTTGGTCTGATTCAACATGACAAATCTTCTGCTACCAAATAATCCTTGGACAGAGTTGCACAATCTATTTGATTATGTTGAGTTCTAATAATATTTAAATAATTTCCTACCATTAAGCTCTGTTGAGAGGTCTGATAGATTAGCTGAAGAACACCATTATAGCTGAAGAACACCTTTAAACTGACCACCAATAGACCAAGCAAGGATGTGTACTTGCACATAGAGCCATCCAAGCAGCAAAAAGTTCAAGATAAGGAACAGTATAAGAATAACAAAAAAACCCCAAGAGACTGCAAATAGGCAGAAGATACTAATGGATACACAAGAAGTGTGACTGGCAGAACCAAAAAGGAGAAGCAATACTGAGAGTTGAGATCTCCCTTTTGGGAATAACTAAGCTCTCCATTTTGAGAGGGGGTCAAAGAGCATAAAAACATCATGCATGAAAAGGAAGGATGGAGGAAAAGAAGATAATGTCACTTGTCGAAGATTTCTCAAGCATGATCTCTTTGACCTCAGCAAAGAACCACCAAGGAGTGTAGCCATCGCACTAACTATATGGCATGGTATTGTATACTAACAGTTAATTTTGGATATAAATGATTAACAGTTTTTTGTATGTAGTGATGATGATTAATATTGTGCAAAAACTACCTATCAGCACAGAATGCACTGTTAATGAATGAACTTAGTTTTAAAGATTTAAAGTTTGAAGTTTAAAACTAGCCTCACTTATCACTTCAAAACACTCCTGTTACAGTAATCTCTGAATACCTGATACATACAGAGATATGTATTTGCAAATATTTAGTTTCAACACTCTCTATACATACTTCAACACAATCAGTGGAATAAAGAAAAATTTAAAGAAAAAGAAGGCATGAATGTAAATTACGATGTCTGCTGAATACCAAAGCAAAATTTTAAAACTGTATAAACATGTTTCAGAAACAGTTTTCCTACAGGATTAGTATGGAAAAAAATCCCTACTATTTTTAAAATGCAGCTTGAGTAAATTATGACTAAATGGAGTACATGATATGCTTGTCAGTGATGGAAGAGGACTGGTCATGGATGCAGGTAAGATTTCTTTCAGACTTTTCTCTGACGGGAAGATCTACAGCAAACATGTTCTGGCATAATATATTTCCTATATGAATATTAACCTTCTCTTTCCCTATCTCCACACCCCACCCCTCCTTCTTTCTTTATCTCTATTTCTCTCTTTCTTTCTTTTGATTAGAAGTTATTATCTGAGTAGGAAAACATTTTGATGAGAAAGAGAAAGCCGTGTTATCTGATTAGATTAGCAAGAAGGGAAACTGCTGATGATTTTTCTTCCTCAATCAGCAGGTAGATAAAGCACTAGCATTTTCATTGCAAAAGCTAGATTACATATTTGATGTTAAAAAAATTAGCCCACTCCCATGCTATCATATATCTATGCCATCGTAACCTTCATTTCAATATAGAATAGTTAATTTCATTCACAGTGTGAACACCTGGTATTTCTTTTGCCAATTTCAATCCTTAGCAAAAACCAAGGATGTTAATGCTGGATGAAGAAAACTTATACATAGCTATACTATTGATAAATAATATACAGTTTCAGGAATGGCTTTATTCACATTTGTTCATTATGTTTCACTTCTCCTTGGATTACTTATTCTATTTGGAAATTACATATCTTAAAGAAAGATTATTAATCTGAATTAGTAACAATGCAACTAGATTGAGGACTCTCAATCTCTTTAAAATATCAGGCAAGAAAATGTTTTGGGTTTTTTTTCCAGTTGAACTTGCCTTTCCTATTCCTTTTTCTAGTGCTTCAGTTTCCTTCAGTTGCAAGTTAACTAAAAGTTTTATAGGAAACCAGTCTATCTAACTGTGACTATCCTAAATTTAAGAAGTTCCTTCTTTCAAGTGTGCATAATTTGCTTCCTGAGGTCTTCAGGAATATCTACCACACTTCACGTGTAGCCCAGTAAATATGATTTCTGCCCTCAGTAGGAGGAGGCCTGGCTGTGCGCTGACCCGGCAGCGCAGGGGCTCAGACTCATGGTGGCCTGAGCTGGGTGTCGCTGGTTTAACCCCTGCGCTGGGGCCAGTGACTGCTGCCTCCTCTGCTCCAGCTGCACCTCTGGGGTTGGACCTGCTGGGAAGGGTGACACATCCCTCCCCTAGTCACTGCCTGACAAACTATGGCCCTTTGTGTGCCTGGGGCTGGGGGGCTGAGGACAATGCAGGCATGAGAATAACCCAGAGAAAAGGAGTCCTGATGGGAGGGGGTGTTTTCTGCCACAGTTCTTCCTGTTTTGTTACTGAGGCTTTCCTGTGCTAGATATGATGTTCCTTCCTCTGTAATGTGTGTCATATAGTTCACTTTCCAAATTAGTCGCCACTTGACATGACTAGTTCAGTGATTTTTCTACTGAAATAATGGAAATAGAAAATAATAGTTTCAATATATTCAATATTGAAATAGAAAATCTCTGCTTTAACAGGAATAATTGTGCCACTTTGGTTCACAGAAAGAACTTAAAAGAATGATGAACAGCCAAGTAAGTGACCTCATGACAATCTGCTTAATTAGAATAGATTAGGAGAAAATATTGTTTTAACAGAAGAGAATCACTAGAGTTGTCTCTAACAAGACACTTAATTATATACATCAAGGAGAATTTCTTAAGGGACCTCTCTTTTCTTCATCTATGTAACTCATTTAACATAGTTCCTCCTTTGTAAATGTGATTTGGGAGATATATCAAACTGGATAAATTAGATCTAATTTCATCACTCATATAAACTTTGTAAAAGTTCCAACCAATCAAGAAAGATGAAATTCCAAAGCTGAATTTGATTTTAATGAAAATTATATTTTATATTTGTGATGAGTGACTAAATTCAGGTATAATATCTTAATGACATGCTGAAATGAAAACTTGCCATTGTCATATATTGTTCCCTAAATTAGCCAGATGTTTAGAGTTATGAATAGAAAATACAGATTTGGTAAAACAAACAAACAAATGAAAAACAATCCCCAAACTTATTTTATTGTTAGGATTTTTTTTTTCTCTTTAAATCATATAACTAAAAATTTTAGTTTAGGAGATACAGCACACTGGAAGTAGGGTCTAATGCATATATACTATTTAAAAAAAAAAAAAAAGATATATTGCAGGACAGACAACAGAAGTATTAAAGCCTAATCTGCCTTCAGGGCTGTATAAATTACTTAAACACACACACAGAGACACATTGTCACATATGCATGTGCTCACATACATGGGCATACACAGAATATATATAAACTTTTATATGTCACAGAAAAGAAAAGAGAAATCCCTAAATCTACCTGATTACAACTTTATTAGTATGTATTCTCATATTTTATAGTACCTACCTTTATCAGAGACAAGTTAGAAACAGAAATTGTCAAGAAAGAGGTGACCAACATAAATACTTCAACTTCTACACATCAGTCGTGAAGGGTACTAAGTGCTGATGAAAAAAGTGTGAAGAGTGAAAGGATTAATGCTCATGACTTTGTTATAATTCAGTTACATAAAAGTATAGGATCAAAGATGCTGCTGCTTAAGATTTTAAAACAGCACAACAATTCAGGAAAGGACTAGAAAACTGCTTTCATAGCTGACTGAGTTGTTTGAGAGTCACATGTGTCTAAATAAATTTTATAAAGCCAGTTCATTTTTTGTCCCGTGTTGAGAGTGCACTGAAGACTGCACTGCTGATTCAAATTTAGAATACCAAGCCTAAAAAGTCACCATAGTATGAAAAAAAGGTTAGAATATGTGTTGTATTTTAAAGGATTAAATCTTTGAAGGTATTATTTTTCATTACTGAAGCCCTTTTCCTGTCCTGAATCTAAGTCAGCAGCTAGAACTTTTTATGGAAGATCTCCCAAAATGCAGCTAGGTACTAGATTAGAAAAAGTAATTTCATTCTGTATATTGCCTTTTTTGTATCAACTTCAGGTCTCTTTAATTCTCATGGTTGGAAGTATTCGGATGTCCTGACAGCTTGGTGACCTAATTTTCAGTTTTCTTTTTTTTATTTGTTTCACATTTAAGTTGTGCCCTGATGAGTACATTCCATCTGCTTACCATGCAACTGACAAATAGCTTGCAAATTAATCATCACAAGCTATGAGGAACCCATTTCACTTGAGTTCAAAATCCATCTGAACTCAGCGTTGCAGTTCCTGACATTTTTGAAGGTCCGAAATGCCATTAGTGAGTTACATGATGAGGCAGCTTTTGAAGTGATTTTGGTCAAGAGTGTTTAGTGGAAAACTGTATAATAAGATGTCCTTGTTAGAAGACTGTCATTTTTCATTACATTGCTATTCTAGTTTTTTTTTCCCCACAGAAATGTATGTAATTTTAAACCATTGTCATATCTTGTATCTACATGGTATCAATAAAGTTGGCAAGAAAAGCTATAAAGGCCCTCTAGCTAATGGATTGATCAATGACAAACCAATGGCAGGTCTCATTCTCACTAGAAAAAATGCACTTCCTCCCCCCCTCCCCCGGAAGAAACGATACCAAGAGATAAGGAATATTTTCTGTATTTCATTGTTTTCAAGCTCCTAATATAAACAACCAGCTATAACTCAGAGGATAGCTGCTAAATTTCCTTGGAAACCATATTAAAACAAGGGGAGTTTTATCACCCTATGTATATTGGTCAGGCTGTAGTGCAACGCTACATTGGTACTAGAGTTCTGGAATAGGTAAATATGACACAAGACTTTTACAGAGAAGCCACACTGTTTTGAAGCAATTAGAGATTGGACAAGGAATGGTAGAGTGTCTTAAATATCTTTAAAAGGCTATTTTTAGATGACTGAATCCTGATTTTGGTCAACACAGTCAGTGAATTGCAGGAAGCTGTTTCAGTGATTAAGCACAGAGATATCTGTAGGCTAGTAAATTAAAACTGCCACAATTGCAATGTCGGTCACCACAAGTTAATTGCATTAATATTCTAGTTTGCGTAAAGAGCAACAAATCTCCCAATTGTATCTGCATACTGCAATTTATTTTGCGTACTAGTATGGACTTGGAGCGCACAAAGTTGATTCCTTTTGGCTGAAACTACACTGAAAGATGCATTTCAGGAATAACTGATATTTCAACTCATAATGGCTTTTTCTAGCCATGGTACTAGGTAAGACTCTAACCAAAGCAATTTCTCCTTACAATGAGAATATTAAGGTTGCAGGGATGCAACCAAGGTGTGTACTATATGTGATCTAAGTTTCTCCAGGGTCCAATGACTTTATTGACTACATCACCACTGAGCATAATGGAAGCTTAAATACTTAGCTCCCATGTACATACCTGAATTGAGATATCAATCTTGAACTAAATCCAACCACAGAAAAAAGATCATATATGAAAAAAAAAAAAACAAAACAACAAAAAACACATTATCAACTAGTCATCTTGAGTAATTACTCTATTTTCAAATGCTATCATCTGAACAACCTCAGGGTTTTCATATGGTCACTCATCCCAAAACAGTTATGATCTTCATTTTCCTCAGATGCACTGGGGAACTCTTTTAGACTCCTATCTCGTCTTATTGGAGCCATTATCCAGGAAACCTCTGTAACTATACAACAGAGAAATGTTCTTGGGCTTATGACAGAAAACAGCAAGTTAGGAAAATTTTACATTGGCATACCAGTGTTCCAGGCTATAATATATTAAAAAACATACCGTATATCAGCAGTTGGTGGGCAGTCCTTTTTCATTTTACTTGCTGCTTGCTGTCTGGTTCACTGTTTTATCAGTTTAGTATGATTTAGCAATTTTGGTGAGTTTACAATTTGTTCCTTCCATTAATTACGTTTTAAATAGCAGAACATTGAGTGAGTACATTCATCTTAGGCAAATATTTCTTCCATCTATTATTATTTCAGGTTAATTTATTTTTACTCTTTATACTATGCCTTCCAGACCAAAGTTTCATGTAGACATAGAGAATATTGTAAAATGTGATTTATTAACCTTAGCCATTAATATAGTGAACAAAAACCATCACACTTTCCAGTGATATTACTGTGATAATGACCACTGTATAAAGCTTCATGTCTACCCATATTCCTATTTAAATATACATCATGCAATGTATGGGAAACGTTTGTGGTTTTAGAGCCATTTCTGTCAAAATATTACATTAAGGTCCCAAGTATTTATATATATCACTACTGGTTTTGGGTTTTTTGAATTACAAAACACTTTTTAATAACTCTATCCGTTACTTCTGGCTACGTAGAAGATTCTATGGATTTCTCAGAAAACAAGACTGAATAAGTGCTATTAGAGGTGAATAGACACTGAATGGTTTGTTATCTGTAATGGAATTTGCATTCTGGGGGGGAAGTGAAAGTTCTTCCTTCCATTTTTCATCAGAACGTAATCAAATAGCAAAACACATTATATTAAGAATTTCTGTTGTTTTTAGTTCTATAGCTGCCAATCCCTTAGAAAAAGAAAGAAGAATAACTTTCAAGAAGCTATTGGTATTTACTGTCAAGTTTGTTTTTGTCTCCCACACAAATGCACTTCCAAGAACATCTGGACAATATCCTTTTGATATAAGTCCTTTTAATGATTCCTAGAGATACTCGTGGAAAATTAGTCTTCCAGAAATATAGAATCATAGAATCATTAAGGTTGGAAAAGACCTCTAAGGTCATATGGCATAGTTGTATGGGGTTTGTTTTGGACACTTTTTTTTACTCAATATAAATGCAAACTTATGTGACTGCATACTAGTTTTAAAGAGTGACAATTTTCATATTTTAGCTTAAGAGACCAGAAGAACTATGGCTATTTTTTTTCTGTTTACTGTGAGCTCAGTGAAAAACCAAAATGCATTCTACATTTAACGTATACTGCTATAGGTAGAACTATAAGTGTTACTTTTACTTCTTTCCTCTTGATCTTCTAGATGGTGACATGTTTCAAATTAAAGTTAGAAAACAGTTGCAGATTTTTACTATATTTAAGCAAAGACTTAAGCCCCACTAAAACAGCAGAGGTAAATGTTGAAAGTTAAAAGCATGTGTTTGCTTTCCTAAATGGTGCTAAAGCCTTAATTCCTTGTCTAAAATCATGTTTTACCAGGACCCTCCACCTCCAAAAATGACAAGCTTTGAAGAATGATTAAAAATATTACATGAACTGTCTTGTCTATTCATACGCAGTTTTCAAAAGACAGTAATTTTTTTAGACTATTAATTTGCTACATTATTACTCAAACACAGAGGCAGATCTCTTGGACTTGGCAACTAAAACACAATTGCATTATACTAATATGCAATTGCATATACTTTCATATAGCATAATAGAATATAAAAAAGGATGTTCCCTATGAGTTATGACTATACGCCCAAAGTTTAAAAAAAAGTTAAGACTTTGATTAGGGTTTGGAAAAAAGAGTTTAAAAGCTTGAATGCAATATATGGAGCTAATTTTTACTTTTTACATTTATTTCCATTTGTTACTTAAATTTGTTATTTAAAGCTCATACATTGTATGTATTCATAAAATACTGAATGGTCCTTCACAAAATTTTTACTTCTTGTTTATCATCTTGTGTGAGATCTCAGCTAACCTGAAAATTTAAAATAATTATATAGGTTTTATTGCTGTAAATTTTTCTGTACTTAACTCATTGTAACTCAGACTATAATTTATCTCACACCTCCATTTGGAATAGAATAGTCATAGACATTTGAAGAAACAAGATTGTATGAAGGAAAGAGGTATGATGCATAACTTATTTTTAGCAAGAAAGAGGAAATGGGATCTATATGATTGTCTGACTGCAGTGGGATTTTAAAAACCTTCCTTCTATGTCAATTAGACATGAGTGTATAGCTCTTAATTACAACTATATGAACAAAAGAACTGGACATTGCATAGTGTCATCCATTACTGACACTTCTTGAGCTGGGCATTGCAAAGGTGAGGTGGCTGAGATGTAGTTTTCAAAAAAAGAAAAGAATAAAAAGACAGACTTACATTACCTTTATTGATTAAATTGTAGTCTAGGAGTTCAGAAGGAAGCTTCAGTTCCAGAAAAGGCTGAGAAGAGCTTCCAAAATCATTAAATAAATAGCACAATACCTTTGAAAGTTGTTCCTTGGCAAAGATTCAGAAATTATTTAAAAACACAGCTGTTCACAGAAAAAGACAAAAGGATAAAGCAAGAAGTAGAACATCTGTAGAGGTGGACAAGAAACCACTCCAGAGAACAGTTTTTAGGGAGGTTTTTCTGTTTTTTCCTCTCTCTTTCCATTTGTTTTTAGAAAGCGAGTAGACAAATGCCACAAAAACTATTTTTCACATTATAAATTATTTTATGAAATAGGTTTGTACACTTACCTTCCTCTGTGATGTCTTCTGTGATCAGCCCTGTTCTGAAGTGCCAGTCTCAGGCAATTGGGAAACAATCTGCAATATAAGTCTATCAGTATACAGACCCATATCAGTGACCCATACTGAGTAGACTATTAATGAGAGTTTCATATGAAGGGATTTGTCTAAATGTTGGGAATATCAGAAGAGGATAGAAGATGTTAAGATTCATTTAGTTAATCCAACAATAGGAACACAAATCATCATCATGTGAATTTTTGAGATGGCACTTTGAAGACAGAGGCTTCCATTATTGTCAAGCTCAAAGCACGTTGAAAGACATAAGAGTTTCACAAATTAGAATAGGCTGTGGGGTTACTTTTTTAGGGCTTTCTTGTTGACTGTAATAACAAGTGCAATCTGAAAAATCGTAAGATTCTTCCTGATAGTACTCTGCTATGAAGACAAAACAATAGGATTGTTTCAGTACTTAGAGGTTGCACAGACTGTATTAAAGTTGAAAAGTTACAGAGCAGAGAAATTCCTTGATGGCAAAACACACTTCACTGGAAAATCCAACCTAAGTCCTGAAGTTTGCAGAACAAAAAATGCAGCTAGATTACCCAGTTTTAGAAATGTATTGAGACGGTATAAGTAATTTTAAATGCTAAGAAAAAGAGTTATTTTCTAGGTTAATGATAACAATGCATTGGTTACTGGAAGAATGTAATACTTGCACCTTAAATTTCAAGTGCAGTGTTATATTGGGAATCTTATCTAGCTAAATTGGTGGGTTAACGTTTGGTAATACTACAGGTATACATACCTACACAGACACAGTCGCAGACACAAACGCAAACAGAAAAATATCCCCTGAGAACAGTAGATGGGGCATTGATCAAACACTTCAATGAATATTTGATTGTAATTGATTTCCAACTCTGTCTGCAAAGCCACTATTAAAAAAAGAATAGGATAAAATGAATAGTTCTTTCTGCAATATGATGACAAATATGTTTCTCTGAAATAGCAGTTGTACAGAAAGGAGTATAGTAAAGGTGCAAGCTATCTTGAGAAAGACATAAATTTTTTCAAACCCCACAGTCTGAAATCCATCCAGTTTCCAAATTCTCCATTACAATATATTTTTATTTCTTTTTAGAATTATGCTAGCTGACACATTTACAGACATTTGCCACATTTAGATTTCCAGTGTGAACAAATAATTTCAAATGTTAAGTGTTCTCTTGCAAAGGTTGTCAACAGGAGCATGTGTAAACTAATTCACCAGTTACTGTATAAGTACCTAATATATTCTTATTTTACTGGAACATTACAAAAGAGAATTACAAATGACATTTTAAAGAGTCAATTAAATGCATTTTAATTATATCATTAATTTCACTGTTCAATGTTTTGAAATATATGGACGTTCTACACAGGAAAAGTAATGTCCAGAATCAAATCTGTATGCAAATTTAAAAGACAGATAGTTCAGCTTAATATGAAGATCCAACTGACATATTATGTGAAGAACCTAAATACTTGCACTAGATTTTACTCAGACTTAACATACTTAAAGACAAAGGTGCAATCACAGAACACAAATTAATCTCTTAACCATTCCTCTATAGTCCATAGGAACACAACTTTCACCTATAAGCTTGCCTATGATGTTTAATTTTCTGCTGCAGGTCATGCCCAAGGTGCTGCCATTTGAGTAGAGCTAAGCTTCTCAGAACCCGTTCCGTAGCTAAGCCGCTTAAAGTTTCATAAGTCAGGCAACAGCATGTTTTTCAAAATTTTTGGTGCTTTTACTGTGTTCTTAGTATACCTAACACACACCAAACAATGTTTAATACAATTATCACGATCACTTTCCTCTAAAACAATGGCTGGTTGGAGCTGAGTAAGAGTCTAGAGGCTGCTAGTCTGTAGGCTGCAAGAATAAAAAAAAAATTAAAAAAAAAAATTAAAGTGAATAGAAATTCTCAGCACTAATTTGTAAATTACTTTCATCAAGCTGAAAGATCTGGATGAATTCACTGTATTTCCTGTCAAACTACTGTCAAATAAATAATGCAGGAATCAAGAGGTTAGAGAAAGTAATCATAAAGAATACAAAGTCTATCTGTAGGACTCGCAGCCAAGATAAGACGGTCCTGGTCTCTATTGTCTGGATTGCTTACACATTTGTATTAAACAGTCACGAAAGAAAAATTAGAAATAATCAGAGACCTAAGTCCCATATTCGCAGATGGTGTGTCCTAGCCATCAACATAATTCATTTCTATCTTGGTTTTCACCTTGCTCTTGGAATCTCATTTCCTTCTGTACAGAGGAACAGATCCCACAAAGTAGCTTAGGTCTCTCTCATCATGAAAGCTGTAGCTTTGAATACTCTGAGGTCAAACACAGATTTCCTACTTGATGTAGAACCCTGAAAAATAGCTTTTGTACAAAAAGGGTGAGGACCCTCCAAATATCTAATTCTGTAAGCACTTCCATATGCCTGTCCTTTACTGAAAGTGGTACTAAGAAAACAATGCAGGCCTTGGACAGAACTGAAAGACCGAGCACAAAACCATAATTCAAGAACAACTCAGTACATCTGGAGCAACTAGATACTCCTCTACGTTTGTTTGCTAAGAACAGGGCTGATATAATTTTCTTTTAACCCTCTAAGAGTTATACATTTTTCTCAGCTAATCACCAAGTCAACTTCTTCTAAGGCAGGTATCTAAGACTCTAAAGGAAGTCTAGATGATTTATTTTAAGACTGCCTACCCAAATTTTAGATGGTTGAAGTTAGATTAAAAGGCTTCTACTTTATGTGATTCCTCTTTTATGTGCTTCCTATTGTGTTTTTTGCACAGTTTAAGGCCATCCAAATTGCGTGCAGTCTAGCACCTACCTTACAATTACTTGTGATTGTGGTTGAAGTACAAAGGGCCTTGAAGTGCCCTATTTGCTGTGTGAGCTCAGAGCATGCCTAATGAAAGTAATAGTATCCATTTTCCTACAGTAGAAGCTGCTTTTTAGAAAACAGCACAGGCAGAAGAAAAGCTGTGGGTGCTATTGTATACTATTTTAAGTAAAGCAGTTTAGTGGCTAAAATACCCAGACAGAAAAAGGTTTAGATTTAATTCTCTCCTTGGCCTGAAGGGGGGTTTTAGAGGGCCAGAATGCAAACTACTTTAATCCTGGAGACAGAATAGTATTCTGTACTAATTTCTAGGGCATAAGAACAGGATCAGAAAGTAGAAGAAAGTGATAGTGGAGTGCTATAGAAACAGTTGAAAAATAATATTGTAATAGCACATATTACTTTGATGCCTTCACTTTCTATGAAGGAGCATGAATAAAATTTCCCCCAGTCAAAGACCGGATGAATGGCCTAGCAATGACATAATGTTAGTCAAAGTACATAAATATAAGAAAATTAACCTAACCTATAAAGTACTTTTTTTTCTTTTTTTCTGTTGGAAGTTAGTTTAACTCTCTCCAAAGGTGTTATTGTTTATTAATTCTGATAAACAAAATACGTTAAAGACTGTCTTTTGAGCCCTTACCAAAATAGCAACAACTTCTGTTCATAGAGCTCACCTTTTTTTCAAAACTATCAAAAAATAACCTGTGTGGCTGCATCCAAACTAGCCATAAGAAGCGGTTTTTCATCACTTCTACCCAGACATTCTACCCAGACAAAAGCTGAACACCTGACAGAGTGCCAACTAATTTGAGCCACAGCCAAAGGGTTGTCCTTACAATTAAACTGTATGGACAATTTTGTATTAGTGTTCAGTTCTGTATTCTGGTCCTTTTCTTTTCACTACTATAGATGTATCCATTGTAATCAGTAGTAGTAATATGGCTTTGTAACACCTGTGCTAGGTGAGAATTAGATATCCAACTTTACTAGTTGAGGGAACTATATATATGCTCTCAAAGAGCAATATTTCCCTTCTCACTCTGGTCACAACTCCATAGTTGTAGAGATTTTTCTGAAACATTGCATTCTTATAATTAGCTCTTTATCTAATTTTAACGCTGTGTATTACATTTACAGTTCTTTGTACTTTATAAAAAGCAATGTGACAAAACACTAAAAAAAAAAAAAAAAACAGAAATGTATCAAACCAAAAACTTTCAGTCTGAGGCATGCTCAAGTAGAAGTTTTTGGTTGGAGGTCTAAATATAGAGATGAAGAAGTTATTATGTACCAAGAAGATTGCATCAGACATAGTAAAATTATTCCATTTTCACTAGCCCATTTTTACAATACATTTAAAGAATTTGAAATGTAGAATGGCTGGTTCCATTGAATATCTCAGTTTTGACTACTATGTAACAGTCAGCCATAAAGTGTGGAATCAGTCTCAGCTAATTCTAAGTAGGTAATCTCACTACTTTCCTTGATAGTCTCTTTTCTTAATAGTCTAGTTACTTTCCTTAATAGTCTCACTACTTTCCTTAATAGTCTCACTGAAACTATGGTGGAAAATGATAGGAAAAAATGGTAGGAATTCCATGGTAGAACACTTAGGATAATCAAGTTACCAATTTGAGAAAATCTAAATATTAATTATAGAAAAATGCACTGTCCTAAATTTTAAAGTTTATCACAGTAAAATCTTGTTAAAGTGCTACATTTTTGTTTTCAATTGTATCACTGACATATACCATCAAACAAAATACTCGGTAAATTATAATTTTCATTAGTGCATCCATCATCATTTTAATAAAAGTATAGAAAAGACCATGTAAGTGTTATACCAAGATATTAAGCAAAATTTACAGGCTCTTAAATATAATCTCAGTGGATTTACAGAAGACTATTTCTTAGTCTTGTAGGAGCTTCACTGAATAGGTGGGGTCGAATTCTCTTTTCTTCTCTATTAACCAATATGGAACAATTCCTGATTTACTTTCCACTTTTACCAATAAGAGGAAATACAGACTATACTGTTGTTCATTTAGTTCAAATCAGTCCAAATAATTCTTAATTGTACAAAAAAGTGTTTCATCAATATTTTCTTTTTTTTTTTTTTTTATGAAATTGATGACGTCAACAGTGTTTTCATTAAGGAATGGGGTGAAAAGTCATGAAATGGGCGAGGTCTCAGGGTGGGCTTCTTCCTGTGGAAGCAGAGTATCTGGTGCCTGTGGAAGAGCCTTTCCTGTGAGAACTGCATATAGTATCTCCTCGCCTTCGTTGAGCCAGCTGCCTCTTTCCAGCCCCTGACTGCACTCTACACTGCTGTACGTTCAGAGTAGCTCTGCCAGGGAGCAGTACATTTCTGTCACTAATGGCATTTTGCTCTCCACTTTGGAGAAAAAGAAAAAAAAAAAAGATCTGTGGGTTAAAATTCTCTGATTTCTGGCCCACACAGACAGGGAGAGGTTCAGTGTTACTGATAATATGTTTTTATTTGCTTTGTTAGTAGAAATAAGAGGAAAAATTAGGAGTCGTCTGTCATCATCCATTACTTATTATATATGTTGCCTCAGGCAAGAAACATGCTGTTACTAATTTTAGTTTACTTTGTTCATCTCGTTTTGCTTTTGTTAGATTGCAAATGTGACTGCCTACTGTGATATGACCCAAGTTTCTTGAAATCAGATCCTAACTTGGATTCTGTTGCATAAGATGTATTGTACAGCTCAAAGCATATTAAACATTTGAAATCTCAACACTTTTTCAGTTCAGTTAAAATAAATGATCCTGGTTGATTTCAGGAAATCAGGAAAGTTCAAGGAAAATTAAGGTGTTCAGAATACTGGAGAATAAAGGATGAAATTATTATATGAGTCCAGTTAATGAAATGTCTGCTGTTGGCATATGTGGGGTCAGCATTTTTCTCTCTCACTACGTGGCACTATACCGAACAATAGTTCAGTCCTATGTTCCATAGGAGGGAATAGTTACTCTGTCCCTAATTGCAATATATGTGAGGAAACAAAACCCAAGAGGATATTCTTCAGGGGCTTGGGGAGGTTTTATATGGCCTCCTTTCTTTTTATCGTCTCTCATTTCTTAAATCTCTGCATCACTTTTTATAGTTACTCTCATTTTGTGTCAGGAAGTTTAATCTGTTAATTAGACCATGTATACATAATATTTCTTGTGTTGGTTTGAAGTATTTTTGCAAAGCATGGCTAGGACTCTTTATCTCAGAATATAGACAGAACTTAAACTATATATTTGTTGCATTTTTGTGATTCTGCCTGTTTTTAACTTAATTTTTTACCTCAATAGAATATTCTTACCAAAATACAAAACAAAATTAACAATCAATAACCTGTGATACAGAACAGTGTTGTGGAATGGAAAAATGAAAAATGTGGTATTATTTCCTCTGGTGATTTACCCACTCTGTAAGAGAAAAAATGTGTACTATGCATAATTTTTGGGTGAATGTGACAAGTTCCATACCAAGCCTTATGCAGCCAGAGAAAAGGAGATTCTAAAATCCAGTCACCCCCCTTATAATCTTCTTCCTCTACTCTGTAACATATGTTCTATACTCTGTATGCCTTCCATATTCCATTCATCATCTCACTGGTGCAGTTGCTCCATTCATACCAGCTGAAGCTTTTAAAGAATGGACACACACAAATACTGAGAGTTGGAAACTAGTCTAAAAAAATCCTTTGCCCACTGTACTTGCCTGAGTAATCACAGGAAAATCTATGTTCCTAAATTAGGGCAATGATTTTCCCAGTCTTCCTTTGTTATCCCTGGAGAGACACTTAATCCTCCAGAAAGCCATATGAGACATTTACATTACATTTCTCTTAAACCCTCCAGAGATGTCTGGCTTTTCAAGACACTATACAGGGAAACTATTTTCCTAATTTAGATACCTAAGTTAATGTACCTGAGAATCATAGAATCATTTAGAAAGGATTTCTGGAAGTTATCTAGTCCAAGACTTCACTCCAAGCAGTACTAACTAGATCAAGTTATTAAGAGGCTTGGCCAGTAAAGTTTAAAATTTCTTTAGGGATGGAGAGTCTACCCCAATCTCTCTGGGCAACCAGTTTTTTATTATTTTAGTTGTGAAAAACTTTATCCTAATATCTAATTTATTTTTCCTGGTTTCAGAGTTTGTCTCTTTGAAATTTGTGTCCAGAGCTTTTTATCCATTACTGTACACCTCCAAGAAGAGTCTGTCTTTGTTCTCTGCATAAAACTTCATTAATATCTCCCCTAAGCCTTATCTTCTTAACACTGAACAAACTCAGGTTTCTCAGCCTCTTAAACATTTTGTGATCCATCCTCCTAATAATTTTGGTGGTTCTCTGATGTACTCACTCCAGTACGTCAATGTCTTTCTTGCACCAGGGAATAAAAACTGGAAACAGTACTCCAAATGCAGCCTCACAGCCACTGAATAGTGGGGAATAATCACTTCCCTTGACCTGCTGGCAACATTTTTGCTGACACAGACCACAATGCATTTGACCACCTTTGCCACAAGGCCATAATATTTGCTGTGCACCATGACCTGCATGTCCCTTTCTGGCATCATTACATAGTCTCTGGTGTCGTTAGATGATATAATACAATCTTAAATGAATTCTAGGAAACGTCTTGAAGGGAATGTATGGAAATGTTGTGTGGCAACTAGTGTTTATCTGTAGTCCCCTCTTATATGTGTCATGCAGAAGGTGAGAGTAGGTGATCTCTGTTATACCTTCTGGCATTAAAAATTAATAATACATAATGGTACTAACATCTCCAGTATGCTTTTAATTATTTCATCTCCAAGCTACTTCTGTGAATTATAGTCTTTCAATCTCTATTATTTTATTAGAGTATATAACACCACCTTGCTTTGGTACAGTATTTTATCTCCAGTCATTCAAGAAGAGTGCTTGACTATAGGCCATTTCTGTGGCAAACAGAAGGTTTGTCGGATGCAATGCTCACTTTGGGAGAGAAAGTATTCAGGTAGAATACATTTCTCACTAATGTATTTAATTATAAGGTATGTAGCATACTGGCTATGGTGTAACTGTTCAATGCTCCTGAATATGACATATTTCACTTGGTTTCACAGATTTCAATGTTTCTACAAATAAAGTAAATTCTTTTTTAAGTTAGATGAGAGGTAATCTGAACTTTAGGAGCAAAAAATACTCAGAACTGTTCTTCTGATTTAATTTGTAAAGTTCATATTGAAAATTGAAAGCATGTTCTCTTTTCAAACAACTTGTCCTTAGTGTCCTTAGACACCATCAGGTGTATTTTCAAACAACTATGAGTTTCAATTTTGTATGTGTACGTATACAAATGTATGTGCACCAGATGATAGAGAATTCTGATATAGTGATAAACTCATATAAGTAATTTAAGATTATCACATTTTTTTCCACCGAGTACAAAGGAATAACAGAAGTAAATACTAATGTGACATTCTTTTTTATCTGTGTCTCTCAATAATTTTTTTTCATCCAAAACAATTTTTCTTTTGTGTAAGACAAATTCAGGGATTATACAAAAAGATAGTGATGTGCTGACAATATTTTTGCAAGGGTTTCCCTGAAAAAAACCCTTTTATCCTGTAATTGCATATCTACCTCAATGGTGTATTCATTTTCAGATAAGATGAGTAAGAAATTAGAAAATGTTTTCTTATTGAAATAAGAAAATGCTTTCTAATAACTCTAAACAAAGAAATATATCACAAAAAAAAAGCATTTAACAGTAACACTTACTTTGAATGCTTATTTTTCTCCTAGAAATAATAGTTTATGGTAACAACTTTCTACCTGTTTGCATTTCTGTTTTTTGAATAGTAACCTGTAGTTATTCATGCCTTTGAAAGGCATGTCTTATATAATTTACGTTGAAGGGGAAAAAAATGGATTTGTGATAAAAATATATTTAATTTTAAATCTCTTCCTCTTGTGAGTCCAAGAGACTTTCCTAATTAGAACAAAACATAGGGAAGGGGCAAATGTATAGAAGGCAATTTAATTTTTCTACTCTTTTTTTCCCCATTGCCTTTATTTCCAAGCCCCTCCTTTGTATGCTGTCCTGCTAGCTACTTCACAACTATTTCTTCTGAAAAAAATAGGACATCACTTATCTTCCATTAGAAGCTGTAACCCATACTTCATGTTACCTCTAGTCACCAAAACATACTGTCAAAATATCTGTAAGCACAGCTTACCTCAGTGTAACTGAGGCCAATTTTTGTGGTAATAATCTTTGACATTTTCTTCACAGTTAAACATTCCCAGTAAAATACCATGCAGGATTATTATGTTGGAAACAAATATAAACATCTGAACATAATTGTGTTGATAACCTTGCTATTATATCCAATGAGAAAGGTAAAGCTGCCAGACAAAGTCAGATCTAGCTGATCCACAAGCTCTGAAGCTTTGGGACATATTCACATAGAACTTCTAAACTCTTTTTCTTGTTGCCTTTGCTTTGATTTCCTTCTTCCCCTCCATATCTTTTCACAGGCTCTCAACAGAAGAGCTGAGGGTCAGGCAAGAGAAAAGAAAAAACAATTCAGTGGAGCAGTATCCTGCACTGCCAGGGGCTCCTTTCCCAGAGCAGCAGGTTTTCCATCCACTATGCCAACATGGCCAGAAGAGAAAATTAAACCTTTTATGTTTGATAGGCCAGCAGATTTGTTGGTCCTTTATTAATTTCTATGGGAAACAACTCAAACTTGGAAAGAAAACAAGTCTTCCATCATAAAAATCTCATTCATTATTGTTCTTCTTCAATCAATGAAATATTAATGAAATGAAAACATTCTTACAGCATGAAGTATACAGAAATTGCATTAACTTCAAAATATTTCATTTCTAGCTTAAGCAGTCTGTGGACAATTGATTGTCTATTAACTCTTCATGAGTCCTCAGTGGTGTCTACTTCATGGCTTAGAAAGAAATGCTTAACACAATAAATCATCATGAAACCAATACAAATCAATTTGTATTACAATTTTTAAACTGTAATTTATTGTGGAAATAAATTGTAGTCCATATTGTAAGTTAAGCACTTAAATCTGATCATTTCACGACCTTTTTATTGTTAATAAATAACTTTATTAAATAGGCATCACAGAGTATTTTGAAGGAATCACCATTTTATTAAATATAAGTATTGATGCTAGTTATCCACACAACACCTACTGTAACGATTTTCAAATCATAACAGATAGAGCTGAATCTTGATAGATTGTGCAATAATCCTCAATGTCTTATCTGTATACTTAGAAAATATTGTGTTTATATTTCTTCATACAGTAATGCTGTGGCTTGGTTCAAGTTTCAACTTCACTTGAAAGCTTTTGAGTTCATTATTTCATCTCTGACGAAGGAAGTGAAACAGTCCAAAACATTAATTATAATAAATTACTGTTTTTAAAACCATACTACATCTTTAATAAAATAATTCATGTGGAGTATATTTTCTTTTTATTGTTTTACGTTGGAGCAAGTTATCATTTATAGGACAGACAGTATGAAAGCACTCATTAAAAAAGAGCAAACACAGTGTGTAAAGGTTATTTTGCCTAGGATCAATTACAGGATAATCAGTGATAAGAGAACTGCCAGCCCAAGGGGTAGGCTCTGTGATGGCAGTCAACATCCACACAGCAGGATTTTGCAGTAAGAAAACCGCTAAACACATGTGTGATTTATAGTCATAAAACTTTTTTCCCATGAGACCCTTCAGGAGGAAACCATTAGTGACAGGAAAACTTTGTAAAAAGACTATCAGAGGGAAAAAAATATTTATAAATAAAATGTGAATTAAACAAGAAAAAACACCTGAAGAAATTGGGTTGTTATTAATTCTGTACAGAGAGAGAAATAAGCATGTGTGTGTACATGTATGGACATATAGTACACATAAAAAATACATTAAAGCATCAAAGAAACGAGTGGGGGTTACATTATATTTGGATATGACATAGATGTATGGCATAGATAACCTATATAACTGAAAATATTACTTGCACCTTTTCTAAAACAGCAATTTCTATAACATTTTGGCTTGAAGAAATCAATGTAGTAGCTATTTCAGGACAAGTACATGGAATTTAAATTTGAAAGAACTACTGGCAATAACATTCATTTCAGCTATTTGAACTAAAAGGAAAATACTCCAACAATGACAGATATAATTTTATTATTTTACTTGAATTAAAGAAAAGGAATAATTATGGAAAACAACAGAACTATTGTGCTGAATGTGTTTTTAAACTATTTAACATGAAATGGAGTGCCAAGCAAAGCCTATACCAGCTGCATTACAAATTTCAAGACATGAAAATTAGATTAATTGCATTGAATATAAGCAGGGGCACAGAGTGTCAGAGGTATTAATATGTAGCCATAATGGGAAGTTTTGATAGTGAGTCCTCACATTCCAACAGCATGGAAAACTAATAGATGTATCTTGCTCTTTTTTAATGAATTCCTAATTTAGTTGACATGATGTTGCAGCCTTTTTTCATGTCTATGGAATAGTCCATGCAATATACCAAATATTCAACTAGGCTCAGCAGCTGCAAGCTAGCCTAGGTTTTAAGAGAATCTAATTCCCAATAGCATTTCATAAAAAATAGCCACATTTTCAGGGAAACTCATCATGCTGGATATAATAAACTCAATTTTTCTGTTTAAAACCTGTTCTAAGACACTTATAAAATTTAATAGTAAATGACAGAGTCCCACAGAACACCTAAAGATTTCCTATATGATAGTGTCATCTGGGGAAGTGAACACTGATATTTTTAAAGTGGGAGATTAGCCCTTTTCTGTTTATTTAATAAAAGTTACCATCAATTCTTCTTTTACCACCTTTCTTTAGAAATCAATACAGTTGTAGACCCACTCTGCATTTTTAACAGGTACAATTTGTTTTCTGTGTAACTTTTCCATGTTCTGCATCAGGAAATTCCTGCCTGAAATGAATGCATGTATTGTCTGTGAAGGAAGAGCTAGAGAAAGATGTTATGGTCTGTATTATTTCTTTGACAGAAGTGGATTGAAAACTGTTTCCTGTTGAGATGTCAGTTTAATTTTCTTATATAAATCTGAATTTAGAAATGTTGCCATTAGATAAGTGGATCACAATTATTCACAATTCTGTAAATACATAGAGTATTTCTTTTATTCTTCCCTCTGCTTTTTCTCCCTGCTGAAGCTACTGCTTAAGGACCTTGTTCCTTCTCCGATAAGGTCCATGTTTTGCCAAGTAAAACTATGTCTGGAAAGGTCTGCTAAGACCTAGCATAAACATACGTAACTGAATTGACTTCTCAAATGACCATCACAACAATAGAAGAGATAACTAAAATGGCAAGCAGATTAAAAAGAGCAGAAGTCAGTACATTGTCAGCCTTGTCTACCTTGTACTAACTTGCAGCTTTCCTTCACTTCCAAGGTCACTCAAGCATGTAATAAGTAGGTTTTCAACGAGTTGGAACTTCCTGCATTAGTTGATGTCTTGACATGCTTTTTCTGCAGCAGTGTGACCAGGGATTTTGTACCCTTTTCCTAAGTGATCTACAGCGATAAATTAAAAGCAGATTATTCATGCAACTACAAAAACATCTTCTGGGTTTGCTCATCCAGTGTTTTTCCTATGTTTTCACATATCATCTAGTATTTCCAAACATACCTGTTTTATGCATCTAAACTGCCAGAACATATGCCATCATTGATATTATAACACAAAACCATGTTATCAATTATCAAGTTTCAGTCACTGGTTGCTTTCATAAGTATAAGAGGCGGTTCCAAAACAGTAAAAGAATATCACTGATTCTAATGAGATTTTGCTTTACCTTTCTTTCTCAAGAGGTATCATAACTGTAAGGCTCAGACATAACTCAAGAACTGTGGTATCTCAAGCCTAGATTCACAACAGGCCAAAGAAATAACAGTACTACTCCAGTTGTAATCTAAAGCACAAGTGATTAAAGGATGTGTCCAACATGTGAAGATCAAGTACTAAAATCTTCCTCAGTCTTTTGGATTTCAAGCCTTCATCTTTCAGCTCTTAGGAGAGTAGCAAAATTAAATTATGTGCTGTTCTGAGGTAGGGAAAGATATTTCCAATTCTCTGTCTAAATCCTTTTACCTGGGCAAAATAAGAATAAAAAAATTTAAGGTCCGTTAGACGAAAGATGTGGATATAAAGTAACTAAGGCATTCACTCAAGAGAGAGGAGACCTTGGTTCCGTTAAGTGCTTATGGGATTATTTTATATTAACAGTTAGTGAACAAAACACATGAATGGCTCTTGTGAACAAGGCTCAGAACTTGGTTTTGCCCTGTTCCAGGAAATTGTTCCATCAACCAGCTATTTTCTTTGAGCTAAAGACAGTGAGTGATCATTCATGTAGACAGTCTGCATTTGAGGGCAAATCAAACTTTCAGTCGTAATGTCTATGGATCTTTTTATTTACCAGGGATGAGAGCACTATTAGGGACAGTTCTGGTAAATGACAAAGTGTATTATTGTAAAAAAGTAGATTAACAAAAGCAGAAAAGTAGTATAACTTCAGTAAAAGAATTGCTTTAACACTCTTTTTGCTAGTAATGGATGAAGCAGGTAATGAGAGAATGGTCTCTAAGAGGCCAGAAAATTGATTAAAGCTCAGGAATTTTCTAGCAAATCAGCTAATCTCAGACAGGGAGGAAGAGACCTTGCACAAGTTACCATTGGATTTGATGTGGACTCAATATAAATCTAAACTGAAGGGAGAATCAGGGTTCTTGATGGATATATGAAAAAAATTACAATTTTTTTTTAACTTTGGAAAAAAATCATAATCACAAATCACTGAATATAGCTGCCCAAGACAAATTGTTACTTCCTATAGATGTCATTTTATCAAAAACACTCAAAAGTCCTTCTGATATAATAATTTAATTAGGGAAATATATATAACATATACTGATATAAATATCTTTTGCCTACATAAGGCAAATAGTGTCAGGAAGAGGGATTTGCTAAAACAGCTGTAAAAGCGAAAGCTTTCCAGCATACATAAAGCCTGTATGTCAGTATTATATTTACTAATTATTCTAATAACCAGAAAAAAACAACCCCCCCAAAAACAAACCATAACCAAAAAGCTAATAATATAGCCAGTAAAAATAAATAGACTAGATTACATCTTATATTTTGCTGTTTTCAAAATTAATGCTGTCATTCTTTTGAATACATTTAATATAGTGTTTTAATTGACATGTTAAAGGTTAGAATATCAATCAAATTATCTTTAACAAATGTACATTCCATCATACTTCCAATAATTAAAATTGTCATCATTTAAGATAATATTTATAATATTTCATCTTGACCTCAGTGAGATAAAACTCCATTTATGCATTAAATAGGGGATGAGGTTTAATAGCTATTTAAAGCTTAGGTCTCCAGCATGGCAGAGATGTTCAATTCTGAACGTGAAGCTAGTAATGAAATCAATAGCAGACTATGCTTTCCAACTTCAGAATTCTCTTCTAGAATTCAGACTCAAATTCAGCAGACTGATTTATCAAACTTAAGTATGCAGAATATATGAGACAAGTTTTTAGAAATAGTGTTAATATTGTGTTGTGTCTTTAGTACTTATCTGTGGCACAGCAAAGAGTACTTCAAAGGAGATGGATGTGTCTACTCTTTTTCAGTTTCACAGTGAAACACTACCACTTTTCTGCTGTAGGATGGTCTAGATCAACTTTGGTTGACGTAGATTCAACAAGTGGAAAGCATACTCTCAGAAGCTTATGTGGATTATTTATATTACAGCAAATTCAGGGCAACGTTATATGTATTTACCTGTAAAAGCAGTTATAAATAATATAATCATAATGTAATATAATATTTGTATGTAATGTAGCATGCGATGTGTAATATTATGCATAATATAAAATAACAGTAATTATTTTATAACTTGTATACAACAGCATCATTCAATCATAGTAGCATCAGGACAAACAGGCATAGGCAAAGTAAGCTATTATTAAGGCATCATAACCCTTGGGATGTCTCTACCAGACTTCCAAGGAGAGAGGATACAGTTGTGGGGTGGTAGCTAGTGCTCAAGATGAGCTTTCCCTTCAGTACATCTCAACTTTCTCCCTTCCTAGAGGCCAACAGTAACAGTGAGCGTAAATCTGCAGGAGTCTGTCCTCCCCTCAGTCCATTTGCAAGATCTTTTCTCCTCTCTCTCCCCTGCCTATGGTAGAAACAGGTTACCACACAGAACCTCTAGCTCCTGTTTCTTAACAACAACAAGCAATTTTGCCTGTGCTGCTGACATGCCGCAAACTAGTTCTGAGTGGCATTATATAGCATTTCATACAGACTTAGAACTCTTTTAATGGAATTCCCACTGTATTTTTGAATCCTTTCTGATTATTGGGAATTAATATGCCAGCTTTCTATTACTTCTTAAGGAAATTTTTTTAAGTGAAGAAATCAAAATATAATCAAACTCTGATTAAGAGTTTGAATAGTTCTTTTTAGCTGAAGCAACGTAGAGGACTGGAAGAACCAGCTAGCTTAATCCCATGCTTTTGGAGGCTTCCATTTAAAAAAAAAAAACCAACAACAAAAAAAACAAAACCAAAAAACAAGTCATGGATCTGCCAGGTTTCATTTTAAAAGTAAACCTCCTGTTCCTATCCTTCTTATAAGCAGGTATCAGACTAAGCCTCAGAGCGGAAAGTTTCACTTTCCTGAAAGTGATCACGCCAAAAGATACTGAATAGTTTCCAAAATACTAGGCAAGGTAATTTTAGAACATAGTCTAATAACTGCAGATAGGTGATTTCCTCCCTCCCCAAGGAAGACTCAGAACTGCTTAGTGAGACAAATTAAATGAAAAGGTTTCAAAACCCTGAAAATTCACTTCATTTTCTTGAACTAGAACTTCCTTCTTCTGAAACAAATACATCATTTGCATTTTTATGTTGTGGAGGTTTTTTTACAAGGTGGTTCATAGTTTGTAAGTCACATCTACCTCCATATAATTTTCTCCTTGATTATTTCCAAGAAGACTTTATACATTCTTTTTCTGAATGCCTAATTTAATGACATTTGACATCATATTATCATATTTTAACCTACTTCTACTATTTTAGCTCCAAAGTCATCACATTCTTTTCTACATTACAACAGAGTTGCACTTGGTATTGATCACACTTTGTCTTTAAATTTCATTCAGCCATTCCTACATTTTATGTTTAATTAGTGAAAATATAAAATGAAATTTGCTCCTAAACTGTTTTTGAAGAATCCCTGTAATAACTTCCTTCCATTCTGATTGCTTCCTAGACAAAATTCAGCAATGGATATCATGGGGTATTGTCATTTTGAGTTTATTACGCTTCTGAGTTTTACTAAGAAACCATACTTTCCATTTCTACCTCTCATTCCTATTCTGCCTATGCTACCCTATGGTTAATAACATTTTCCTGTCCCTTTAGCCGTTACTAACTTCATCCATAGCAGCTATGCTACTTTTCCTACTGTATTTATATTACTAAAAGTATTAATATGGTTTCTACCTCTTGCTTTATTTTCCTCTTCAAAAAACAACTCAGTTTGACTGTTGAGAATTTTCACTATCTACTCACAATTTGTGATGTCTGCCCAATTTTCTTTTTAATTGTTACAGGTTTCTGAATACTTTATTCGTCTTTAGAATATTACATATTTAAGTAGTTCTAATGTTCAAATTTTTTTTGAGATACAATCTGTTCAAATTTCAGTTTAAAAGAAAAACTCAAAACCTTCTTTATATTTATTTGACTAAGATTTTCAGTACAGCTGATCTCATTTATTAGTTCATTTAATTTATCAGTTTTCCCTTTTTAAATACAGAACTTCAGCTACAAAACTCAATTCTGCAGAAATTTGTGAAATAAGTCTCTTCATGCTTGTGAAGTACTCTGTTGCTATAGTGATGACTGTGATAGAAAAAGCTACAAGAAAAGCAGTAACTCTGTCTTGAGGACATTGTTTCAATAAAGTCTAATAAATGAAATATACAGCTGTAGAGTGAAAAGAAAAAAATAAGACAAAATATTGAATACAGTTTTTTTTTTCCATGAGGGTCATTCATTTTACACACTTCATGAGATAGTCCTGGGGGCAGAGGAGGTGGTGGGGAGGAAAGCATGCAATTGCACAATTTATATATAGTTACAAATTTACAAGGAGGTGTGGAGTTGAAAAGCAACCTTAATTCTAGAATTTCCTAGATTATTAGGCTTGGAGATATTTTTCTTTACAAAGTGTCACTTTTGTTCTGGCCTTTCCCTGGATATGCAAGAGACGTAGCCTCAGTTCTGTGATAATTGAGATACTGTTTCCTATTATTTTCTATCTGGAAGATTAGTGCCTTTTCTGCTGCACCCTTTTTTTTCTTTTTGCCTCCAGTCATAAAAACCCTACCTCTACTGTATACAATCCAGGAAAGCCTGGCTGATTTACAATACACTCTTTACCAGTCCCAACTATTTTTGCATTAATCTATCTCCACTAGCACACATACAACATTGCTTATATCACTGTCAGATGTAGCCCAGAGATAACTATCTTGAATTGTTTATGATGATTTAAAACTGATAGAGTCTCATACAAGATTCAAAAAATAAACAGACAAAGTTTGTTGGAAGAAAACATAAGGGGATATCTAAGGCAAAATGTCTCTCAGGTAAAATGTTGCTGTTTTCTGAAGATATTAGTGAATGTGATCCCTAACTATATTCTTGGATTAGGCAATGTATGTATCTGAATACATATAAGAATATGTTTGAATATACTTACCAAATTTTGGTGACTGTTTTCTGCACACAATTCATCAACAGAGTACAGCATGTTTAATACCATTTTGAAATACAACATATTTACTAAAATAAGATCTGTTTTCAATTATTGATGAAATGAAATGAAATGAGGTAACTATACTGCAGCAATCATATTACGGAACAATATCTGCTATCCAGGCTGCTGAGTCATTCTCACCAATCATGCATATTTAATTTATGCATGTGTGTGTGTATATATATATATTGTTTAGTTATTTATAATTATATACATTTTAAAGAATATAAAGTCAAATTATTTTTGCATATCATTTGTAATCCAGATGTGATTTTATCCAAACATTGTAGAAAGTAAAGAATTAGTATGACATTAAGGCAATGCAAGAGATTACACCCACCTGGAAAATTAAGTTGCGTTTTGTAATTTTGTGATGTAAAGTAATCAGTGTGGATCCAGAATCTGACAGAATAATATAATAAAAATTAAATAAGCTGCACTATCATCTAAATGGGTTAATTTTTTTAGATAAAAACTCTTTTATGATATTTCAAGAACCTGTCAGTAAAGAAATGAAATTCTTGAACAATGTAAGTGTCAGGAATGTAGTATTGTTACACATTAGAAAAAGTATTGAATGCAAAAAGATCATTTCATCTGCCTCCTGCCTGAAAAAGGTGAATTCCAGAAGAAATCTATAGACTTAGGTGCTGTAGATGTCATATCTGACAGTTCTCAGTTTGCCTTTAGGGAAAGGTACATGACTGGTAGAAATGTTGTTTGATTTCGCCCAAGCCTACAGAAAGCTAACATTTGGGATTTACACATGAAAGGTTTTTTGAGTAGGTTGCCAATGATGGCTAAGACTTCTCAAGACGGACCTGCTGCTGGACAGACTATGTGACATATATACAAGTGCTAAAATAAATAGTAACCAGCAGATTTGTTTTTGTTTCAGACATTTTAAGAAAATTCAATAAAATCCATGAAGGTGGGACCTGCTACTTTAAATTTTTCATATCTAGAGATGTTCAGTGTATCCATATAATTTCTTGGATTAGATTACTGCCTGTTGTTAAATCTGGAGTGACACTATTAATCACTTAATAACTGGAATTCCTTTTCTCTTTTTGTTTTTTTCTGTAATAACTACTTCAGAAAACCAGCTCAAGGCTTCTCAGAAGTATGACAAAGAGTTATCATTGCTATTCTGGAGATGAAGAACTAGCCTTCTCTTGCTATGAGAAGGGGAAGGTTGAAGACAGGAGAAAATGCTTTGGAGACTTAACTTGCTCTGAGGCCTTTAAGGGGAAGTTATGGGAATTGGGCGATGACTGCTGCTGTTGGGAAGGATCACACCTGTCTCCCCTTCCTTCATCAGGAGATGTCAGTTTATGTACCCCAAGCTTACACAGCTCATAGGTGACAGAGAGAAATCCTTTCTTGGTGTCTGATAGAAGCAAGCAGGCAACAGTTTTCCTGCCCCAGCAGTCTGTTCCCAAGGCAACTGAGCTCAGAGCTGGCCTTGATGCTTCCTAAAGGCAAAGCTTTCTTATATGTTCCTGTCTTCATTTTTATCATTCTCAGTTCAGAGTAATGGTGCACACAACTTCTCTCAATTTTTTCTTGAAACTCATTTAAAGTGAAAAATCTATCACTCCTGGTAAACAGAAACTTCCTGTGCCTGAACTCCCCAACCACAACAACAACGATATCTCAGGTCCAGAAAATGAGATCATCACTGTGTTTACACTTGCTTATATGAATATATGAATACCTTTGAGCAAGAAGGCCCTAATTCCCATTATTTCCTATACCCTTTTGACGTGTCACTCCATGAATTTTTAATTGGAATCAACCAAGGATTTTTTCAAAAAAGACTATTTCAATAGAATTAATCAAACTCAAAAGCGCTAGGGGAACATATGTCAGAAGCTTCTCATGAACTCCAGGGGTTAGGATGTCATTCCAAAATCCTTGTGGCAAAGAGTCTTCTCATCTGCCAGTGCTCACTGGAAGACAGTTTTTTCTCTCCTGAAATTGCAAACCACCTCTCAAGTTGATATATATTGGCCTTACTGTTGTCTTTGGGGAAAAAAAAAACCACAACAACAACAAAAACAACAACAACAACAAAAGCCACAGATTTTCAAAACTCTGGAATAACACAGTTTGCACAGTTGTCATTGTCCCAGTATGTTCATTTTTTATTTGCCAGACTGTTGTGCAAAGACAAACTTATTTGTAATCTGTTACCTCAATATCCTCAAAAAAGAAGTTTACAAGTGGTAGAAGGGACATAGATATTGACATGAAATACCATCATGATAATCAAACATTTGCTGTGATATTGAATTTAAGATGATGGTCCCCTAAACATTTTTACTAAGAGACGCTATAACATCTGGTTTCAATATTTTTTAATTAGGATTTTTTTTCTCAACACTAGAATGGATTTTATAATCAAAAGCCCAGAGAAATATACCCTCATTCATTTTAGAAAAGTCCAGGTATATATATCCTCATACAGGATATGGAAAACACATGTTCTCATCTTATAGTTGATGTTATTCTGACAGTCTCTAATAATCAATGAACATGAGCTAACTCTAAATGATTAATCTCAACCTCTCATATTTGAGTTGTTTTTCTTGAGAAAATGGATTATATTTTTTAGAAACAAGGATGTTAACCTCAATTTTCCTTAACTGTTCTAGCTATTGAATCTGTTCTTTCTTAAATATTGGGTATTTAATTATTCATACCTAGTGAAACACTGTCATGAGCAAAGACAGGCATAATTCCACCTAGTTGTTCACTAACCTGGAGATTAGAGAACATATGGTATATAAGAGGCACACTTTCATCAGTTTCATCATATCCAAGTAAACCAAACAGGAGCTTGCACCTGTATTTCTCTTACCCTTTAATAACCAGTATGTTAGATATTCTGAAGAGGGCATGTGTGTCCTTCAGATTCTGAAAATAACTCAATATTTTTGCAATAAATGAAAACTCCGAATTGTCTGTTGGACAAAAATACTTCATGTCTGTCTTATCTGTGCTTGTAACCAAGTTCTCTTTATTCTGTAGGGGACAGAGATGGAACTAAACGGGCTATAAAATTTCTATTAAAAATATGGAGTGGCACACATACTGCAGCTCATGTGATAAAGATGCAAGTCCACATTCATCCGAACTTTTCATGCAAGTGGACCCAGCCTTTCTACTAAACTTCACGAACCTGAGAAAAAAATGGTGTTCATATTGTTAATGACTGTAACAGATTAAAATAATGGATCCATATAATTATCAGCTTATGGTAGCATAAGTTAAAGTGAGATATTTTTAAAATAATTATCCACTCAGTATTCCATTTTTAAGGTTCTTCTCACAGCTGCAAATAATCATAGAATTATAGAATAATAGGTTGGAAGGGACCTCAAGGATCATCTTGTCCAACCTTTCTTGACAAAAGCATAGTCTAGACAAGATGGCCCAGCACCCTGTCCAGCTGAATCTTAAAAGTGTCCAATGTGAGGGAATCCACCACTTCCCTGGGGAGATCAACCTGTGCATATCTTTTGCGGGTACTTACCTTTTCTCCAGCAGAAAGGTCTGTGCACACGTTGTAACCTACTGTGTGTACTGAAGTCCCCTTCTTACCAGTTCCATCTGGGTGGAAGCATCAGACACCTCAGGGGCTTTCTCTGTAGAAACACTGGTTTTAACTCTGAGGCAAGTGCCTAACATTATGACAGAGACCTAGAGCACTTCCCTGGGCTGTGGATCTACAAGTAGGGTGCATGGCCCTTCTCACACACCCTTCTGCATGAACTGCTTCGCCCTGTTGAATCCTGTTTGCACGCCCTGTTCACAGCGCTCCTGGTCGATAGCGCTCCTGAGGGCCATTTAAATCTCCCGTGATTTTTCCTGGCAACACCCAAGCCATGTCAGCCTCTCTCGCAAGAGCTGCCAGCTCCTGGTGGGGCTCTCTACTCTTCCTTCGGTTTCCCTGGCTCTGGGAACCTGCCTGTACACCTCGATCTAGCGCTCAGCCACAGAACTTATCGCTGCCACAGCTGTGTGACTCATCAACTAATATGGATAAAGATCATAAGTATAATGGAAAAACATGCCACCCAATAAAGTGGAAGAGATAACTACAGAGAATATCAGATATTTATTGCCACCTCCTCATCATGCCTGAATCATTCTGCATTGCAGAGTTGTGGGTTTGGGATTTTTGCTTTTAATTTCTATGTGACAAAGGTTGTCTTAATAAGATATTAGCTATGACATGCAAAATCTGCAGGTAGTTGGCAACAAGCAGTAAGAATTTGAGAGAAGGTTGAAAAATATGGTCCATTATTCCTCTGCTCAAGCATTGTGAAAAGCTCTTTGAGCACTGAATACACAGCTGGGAGGGAAAAGGGATGTAAGCTGTACTCAGTAGCAACATAAAGTATATAATACATTGATGCTCAAATATGTATAGGGAGTGCAGGCTCAGCTGTGCCATTAGTACAGAGCTGAATGAAAGAATAGCAAACACAAAATATAAAGTATAATACAGGTCTGAAGTCTAGAATGAAAGAATTTAAAACCCTGCCCACATTTCTATCAATGCATTAGAGTAAGGGCAGTGGGAGGATTACTACGTTGCAACAACAGCAGTTGCAGGGATGTTATTTTCTGCTAATTCCTCTGCAGTGCAAATAATAAGGATGTCATGGCAACAATCTGTTATACCACCAAAATGATTTTCCAAACCTACAACAACAAAATAGAAACCCAAGACAAAATAAGAGGGGGTAGAGCTCAGTCTCTAGCAGCATGTTCTTCAACCATGCACTCTCTAACTTAATCTGTATGTGTTCACAGGCTGAATTGGGCTGAAGTTTTCCTGCTAAACATTTAGCAGATGGAAAAGAAGTGTGTATACATCCACCCTCAAGATTTCAAAGAGCCTGTGGAAGATTCATAGCTTTCCAAATAATTTGTGGTTGATTCCTCATTCCAGAGGTGAAAAGTGTAAGGAGATTCACAAGTATGTTTTTAGTTTTGAAGATCAAATTTTAATGAGATTGGTTTTGGTGGAGCCTTGAGGCATCCTTCTGAACCATGCTGGATACATGGCTACTGCTCTGACAAGTGCTTTACAATCCTCCTGCTGGTTTAAGGCTGACTTCACATGCACATCACAGTTTCCCAAGCTCATAAAAACACACTCTGATTTTAATTTTTCTTTAACAATAACCAAAAAGCAAAGCTACTATAACATCTAAAAGGTGGATTGCCATCACTTTTACAGTCACTATCTTCTCACACTGAATTATGGTTCAGTAGCAGTCAGCAGCTCAGAAAATCATGTCTCTTTCCTAACATGTCTAACTACTAGAGAATTAATGACATTTAAAAGTTGTATTAAATAGTGAGATACTGTAATTATCATCCAGCTCAGAAACTGTGTGTAGTTCAAGAGAACAAAAAGGGGTCAGGAAGTAGCAAACCCTCATGACAGAAGGCTGATATATAATTTTTATTGTCATAATTTTCACTGGCTTTTATTCCAGGTCTAAATGACGTTGATATGAATCTGGCCAAGGAGCTTCCTATGAAGAATTATCTCCTGTGGCCTTTTGACACATGTCCTATAGCCACCCAATGGGGAAATTGCTCTCAGTGAGAACTTTGCACTAGGCAACCTGTGTTATCTCACAAGGGCTCACTCTCCAGTCCTCATAAGAGTGTGTAGAAACCGAAAACTGGTCATGAGTGGAAAGATCAGGCTGAATAGGTGAGCTGCTGAGCCACAGTGAATCACAATTTACTGCCTTACTGATTTAGGAAGCTCAGGGCAGGTTGTTTAAAGGTTCATCTGCAGCAATCTCTGTTGAAGCTGGAAGAAAGCCTGCAGGCTACAAAAAGAAAGATTTATAGTGGGTAATAGCAAGTCAGTAAGTTTCTATGTAGCCTGAAACAGTCAGCAGTTGTGGCATATGTGTAATAAGAACAATTAATAAAGAACCTGTTTAATTTTAGGACCCAGAAAACGTTTATCTTATTACTCAGTAAACATTATTTAAAGTAAGGTAGAATGTTCAGTGCAAGAGAGTACACTAGGCAAACAAAGTATAGCCTATAAACAGAACAAAGAATGTGGTCAAACTTAGAGCACAGGGAATGCTGAATTATCATTTAAAAAACAACCGAACAAAAAGGCTTGCATAAGCATAGAAGCACTATCAGGAATAAAAAGAGTTTTACAGAACTGATGAATGGGAGAAAAAGCAAAACTTTATAACTATTTTCCCCAGAAGAAAAAGAACAAAAGTCAACAAGAACCTGTTTCCAGGGAGGGTTGACAGCTTCATAAAGTTTGAAATGTGGGACAGCTTCTATTCCAGATTCATATAGCTCCATAATAGGATGTTCTTCTATATACAAAGAACTATTAATCAGCCTCAAGCCCTGCATTCCCATTAAGAGTATATGTACAGGGTAAGAAAAGTAATATTATATAGCTTAACGTAGTCTGTGAGATTTGAGACTGAAATAGAGAAAATCCTACATTACACGGGGCACTTCTTAGCAAAAAATCCTCCTCCAGACATTGAAAGCATAGATAAAAGTATTTTGATAAATTCTATGACTCATGGCAGAAAGATACTACAGGCATAAACTTTTTTGGGGTTATGTATGTTTTTAAATGTGGCATCAAAGACAGTAGAAGAGATTAGAAGAGAGAACAGATATTTATGTCACAGTGCTCACAACCATATGTAACATTTAAAACACTGAAGATATTCTAATGTGCAAATTTTAGATGCCTGTGATTTATTTCTCTAACACCAGAAAAAATGTTCCCCAAAGAAATTAACTGTCCTGGGAAAGTATGAAAACAACATATGCAAGCTGAAACTAAAGCAAAAAAGGCAACACAAAGCTGGTTGAGCTGTGCCCAATACATCATAAACAAGTGCTTGGGAAAACAGCACTAATATCAGATACAAAAATACTCAGTAAACAGACATCAGTGTCAGGGTTCTGAAAAAAAGCATATTCATGGCTTGAGGATGGAAATGTTTCAAATAGTGAGCATGATTGTCACTGTGCCTCTAGTTAAACAAATATGCTTTGCAGAAGGCAGCTGCCAGCCAGTTAGCACCTATATCTGCAACCAAGCTACAATTTGCAACCAATAGATCAGTGACCTGCTTGATTTCAGTTATCTTCAAAACCAGCTATGAGTAATCCTAACAACACTGATTTATAGAAATATTTGATAATGTGGGACTAAAGTGGATTAAAAAATGCAAAATAATCCATTCTACTAAGAAAATTACAAAAGGATGGATGCTTGGAGTTTACAACAGATGGCAGAAAGGTGCATCATACTCTGCTGGGTGCAGATGTTTGCAGTCTACAGAATGATTGAAGCAGAAGATTCACATGGACATGAGAGTAAGTGACAGTTACCATGACCTCTTTTTCACAGTCTGAAACATGTAACATTTTCAAGGAGATGGACGCTACATAGCAAGTTGAAGTTAAAAATAAACTACACTGACACTAATTTTAGGATGTGTATGGATACCTACAGATGGCCAATTAAGTTTCCACATTTTGTAACTATTATTCAGAGACCTGTGAATCTTACATGGCAAATAGATTTTATGGAAAAGGTCAACGATACAAGAATTAGTACATGAAACAGCAGATACGTGTTTCAGCGTCAGCTGGAAATACCTTAAATCATGCTGCTTAGAAGAAACTGAGCTCTGTCTGACCCTGATCCTGGCCCTGACCTGTGGGCTGACATCCTTGCATGGCCTTGGCCTGTCCTGTTTGCCACAGCCCTGCCCAACCATTCTGGGGCTGTGTCTAACCGTGGTTCCCTTTACCAGTCCCAATCCTGATCCCCACCTATGGGTCCATGTCCTGGACCAGCCTTGGTGCATCCCTGTCCCCAAGGATGTGCCCGATGCCCGGCGCTGGGGCTGCCCCAGTAGCCCCCCACTGCCCTGCTCCTGGCCGGGGTGGTGGGATGGGCCCTGGCTGCCAGGCCCTGCCCTGATGGACCCCTGGGTAGCCCCTGCTGCTCCTGGCCCTCAACCTGTTGAGCCACTAGCCCCAGTTGCGCCCTGACAATGTCTGCTGCAGACAGGTGCATCCTAGAGCATGACATAAGCTATATTTTCTCCCAGAGGATTTTCATAAACTCATCTAATGCCATGGCAATTAATTTGAACTCAATGTAAAGGGGAGGTGAATGTTACCACCTTATTTCCAAGCCCAAAATACCATGTAGTCTTAGCAAAAGAGGCTTATGGGTTGCACTGGCATAAAGCCAGCTGTCTATACCATTTACTGTCAGAAATTTTCCGTACACAGGGGACTGACAGAGAGAGGGAAAAAAAAATGTTAGTTGTGCTCTTACTGTGCAACAATGCTTTCTGGTCATATCTGGGCTTACGATAAAAGTACAGCTAAATCACAAGCCAACCGAAACCATGGAGAGACACAGAAAAGTGCCCCTAAGTACAGTAGATACCACTGAGACATTAATGCAGTAATGTGAGGATACAATATTGATCAAGAAAGCAGTTTCTACTTAAGTAAGCTTTGAACAGAGTATATCTTGCATGTTATGACATAGGTGGAATAGCAGAGAGTATTTCAGAATGCAATAATGTTTTTACATCTTCATTGGGGAGCTTCTGGCCACCCTGCAGACTTCAAAGTATCAGACATCAGACTCCCAGCCTGGTATGATCACTAGAAGCAATTTCTACAAGATATTGCCTCCCATATAAGGGGAGTGATGCTAGGGTTCGCTATCTGTGATCCATTCCACCACTGCCAATCCGCACTGCATCTGCACCAGTGGCGTTCACTTCTATCAGGCTAGTGTAGAGGTGGAAGACCTTCTGGAAGACCTCCTGTCCACACAGCAGGTGCCATTGTACATGGTACCCAGGTGTCCAGCTTCATTAATGAATCCACTGGGAACAAAACTACTTTGCATGTATCAGGAATGCAAATAAGTGTGAGTGCAAATGAGTGTGCGCTTCAGGATACTGATTACAGATTGAGTACAAATTTGCACTGAAAAAGAAGTCTTACACTGAATTACAAACATGGACACTTGCAAACATACTTCATACGTAGGAGACCAAAGAGGGCAAATCTAGGAAACGTATCTGTCAGGCATGAATGTGAATTATATCTTGCTGCTAGGTGTGCATATAACCAGTCAAAGCTAATTGAATGAAACTGTTTTTCTTCCTCGGTAGAATCATGCAAATGTTTAAAAAAGTTACCATGAAACAAAACGGAAACTCCTGAATTTTAAACACTTGCAGTTTCATTTTGAAAATTCAAAATGCAATTTCAAATGTTATTTCATTCATCTGATTGATAATTTTTAGTGGTATGCATTGATACTATGACATAGAACATCTGAAAATATACTGCAGGACAGAGCAGTACAGATGGACTCTCATCTTTCCTCTCATTTCTTCCTGTAAATGAGAGGACCTAAGATTCCTCTTGCCTGCTTCTCAAAGTACCTGACAGAGGTACTGAATAAAGTTTAATATTAATCTTAAGAATATGATACAATACATTAATTTCCTAAATGTTCCTTTTAAGACAAACCACACACAGTAAAATAAATTCTAAATTAACCTTTTTTGTTCAGTAGTTGTACTTCTAATTTTTCTAATGGTATGGGTCAGATAGAAATTAGCTATGTCCTTTAATTTTAATGTCAAGTGGTAATTCAATTAACTGAACAACACACAGAATATGAACTGATCCTTTCTGAACTTCTAAAATTTGTAGAATCAGTTCTTATTTGCTGCATAGTTCAATTGATTGCATTGTTATCCTGAAAACTTCCTCCTTGGCTGAATAATGAAATTTGCCCCAGGGCTCTCAGTTATTCTGTAACGTGTATACAGTGCTGCATTTCTAATGTGCAACCTCCTATTGCCATAGTGTGTGTGCGTTGGTGGGGAGTTACTGTCATTAACAGGCTAAAGCACCTCTTATTGCCCCACCAGACTTATTCCTGGGCAATTCATAACTTCAGATCTAGGCATGCAGCTTCCAATTAGCTTCTGACAGATCTAGTTTCTGCCTAAATCTCTAGCTAAGTACCCAAGTTCTTTATTGTATCTAGCCCAATGAAACAATTATGATCCTTATTCTTCTTGCCTGATGTCCTAGATTCTCTAAACAAAACTAACAAAACCACTATAATTTTAGGAATTGCCTCCACTACTGCACACAGAAAGGGCAAGCAATGGATAAATAGCACCTATTGTCACTTTGGTCAGCTAGACAGAGACCAAGTTTCTAGCACAAACCCATTCCAGAGTTAAAATATTGTGTTTTCATCCGTCAGCAGCCAAATAACCCACAGGGCTGCAGCAGTAATCTTAGTTGTATCCTAGCTATGTAGAGTGGTCTGAGCTTCCTCATGACACTACCAGATGAGACACTATGAAATCTAAATTAGTCTGTATCATCCAGAAAGGCAAAGGAAATTGCAAATCTAGTTAAGGAGGTGAATTTGGTTTCTATAGCTGTAGAAAAATGTGCAGGTCAGCTGCTAAGGATACTGACTCCAGCTAGTTCAGTTCCTTAAACAGAGACATGGGGAATGGATACAGTCTTGAAAATGTCCAGAATAGTTAAAAGCTCATTTCTACAAACTGAAATGAATTTATAACTCTAGTTATATCCCCCTTCGGTTTACTTTGGCCTTTCTCTATAGTATATAACTATAGAAGTACGGAAGTTCTGAAAGCATAGTGTTCACCAATGAACTGAAAATTACTGTTATTATGTGAGATTGGTTTTTTTACACAGTTTGATTAAACAGAGATATCTCTAAATTCTAATATGTAATTTGATATCTCTGCAAGAACATTTAACTAATTAAACATTTGTTAAACTCTAATGAGAAAGTACTTCTTGGCCAACCACAACAAAATTTCCATTATTCCCTCTAGATTTATTCTCAATTTCTCTTTTTTTTGCCAAAAATGTTGAGGTGAATAGCAGAGATCTTTTCATCATATTTTAATGTATAGCTCATTCACAATATTTCAATGCATATCTATTAAGATCTATTGACACTTCCAGGTGTTGTAACCAAAACTAGATGCTTTGAAGTTATGAGTGAAGTGACCTACCCCCAGAACACAATTTGGAGACTGTAATTCAGCTACTGGAATCAGGCCATTGTGCACTGAAAGAAATAGCTGCCTTGGAAAGATGATTTGAAAAATTCATCAGTGAGGAACAACCTGGAACTACTCAAAAGGGAAAAAGATGAGCATTAAACTCCTACACCGGTCTTTCCAGAGCCTCAGTGCCTGAATCAGGACTTGAAGAAAGTGTCTTCTTCCTAGAGGGGCAAGGTACCAGTAAGCATTTTTTTTAAATATTGAGTCTTTTTCTAAAGTTACTGAATTATGATGTTAACTACACTCTGTAATAGTTAGAATACTTCCCATGAAGATCAAAGTTTAGCTTAAGTGAAATTTAATCTCTACAACAACACAAACTCCCATCTGCCTTGTGAGAAAGGCTAAAATGAAAGGGTTAATATTCAGTTGAAATTTCAGAAATATAAGATTTGTGAGACTAGAGTAGTATACACAAACAAGGAAAATACTTTCTGACTTAATGGTTTTGACTTTTTTTTTAAAGTCCAGGGATTTAAATGTGAAATATATTGAAAAAAAACTAGAGGGCCAGCCCAGTCTTCCCTTTTTGTAAGTAACTAGCTAATAAGTGATATCATACTTCTGATTCTCAGTACAGCCGGTACTCGTTCTCCTTCTGGCATACTGTCTCTTATGTTACTTTCTGTGCAGTAACCCTGCTTGAACATGAAGCAGGAACATTATTCTACATCTATTTAATTATTTTTTTCCCCATAAATGGATGGTTAGTCACTGCCTGCATCTCAGAAACTGGTTTTGAGTCACCCTTATCTGCAAAAAGATGTGATAAGAGCTTTGGTTTTGTGGAGATACACTCTAACCATTGAGTACATGAAGAAAGGCAAAACTGCTACCAAAATTTGTAAGAGACAGACACAAGAATCTTTGAGGAGCATGTGTCACGTAACAAATTTTTAGACATACTAGGGATAGGTTTATCTGATGACACTTTCAGAGTATTTAGAAAATTCTGCATCTGATGGGCACTAGCCGGCACAGTTGCTTTGCAGCTGAAGTTTTTAAGCAGAGGACCATTCTCACAGCAGCTAAAGTTCTAGAGCTGTGTTTTAGCTACTGACTTCAATCTTTAAAAAAATTTGGCCTTAATCATATACCACTATCTCCCTATTGTCACAGGGAAATTCAGATGTAGTCACAGCACTCTGAGCCACACACTCACAGCAGCCAAGGCCCTGTCTCCTCCAGACCACACCACGGACTCTGGGAGACAAGGCATTCACTCCTGCTGATGGAAGAATCTCAGTCCTGGCTGGTGGGCTGGACTTTATGCATAGCACTTCCACCTCAGGTCAGCCTTCAGCACATTGTTGGATGTCTGTGTATGTGTCTCTTGCAAGAGACTACTGTTTTCCCTGTTTTTTGCTTTCTAATTTCTCATAGGCTGCCAATAGCCTCACTGATTCCATCACCTCAAACCAATCTCTGTGACTTGCTCTACATCAAAAGTCAATTGTTACCTGAGTTACTATCAATTTCCCATCTCCTACCCCAAATGTGTTATACAGATATAAATTTGTTAAGAGTCCATCTATGGGTTTAGTTTTGGGTTTGTTTTTTTTTTTGTTGTTGTTGTTGTTTTTTTCCCTGGTATATACCTAAACTATTTGAACAGAGAAGATGTAGCCCACAGCTTTTGGAAAAGCCTCAACTCATTAAAGTTATTGTTATTTTCCTTGTTTTCCCTACACATACCAGAATCATCTAATGACTTAAAGCTAGATAGACATGCTCAGAGTCTCAGCTACATGAGCAGTGCTTTCAGTAAGGCTTCACCCCATCACGAATTGGTATTACTGATATCAACTCTATAGAATTCAGCTAAGAAGTTGCAGAAACCAAGTCAAAATGTTGGGAAGGGATACACAATCCAGTTTTCCCCAGGGAACAAATATTTTGAACAGTGGAGGTAGCAGGTGTGAGTAAAGCCATTTTGAAATGAAAGTTTCTGGATTTTTTTCAAGTTTCACATGCATTCGAAGTTGAAAAACTGTGTATAAAATTAGGTTTAAAACTATTCATTTTTATTCAGAATGAAGATAAATTTTGATATGTAGCAGTTCAGTGAAATAGGTGTTCTGTGTTCCCATCATCCCTCCTGCTATTCTAGTGTACATTATAAATAGGTACTCTAGATGACCTATTTCTTAATACCTATCATGAAAATGAAAAAAAACCCAGTTGTCCAACTTGGTACTCATAACTAAAGCACAAAAAGCCAGCATAGATTTTTTAAAGTTTAATCTCAAAAGAAATTTAGATGGCTCTGAGATTGCATACTCATATTTTATCTCAAAAAAAAAAAAAAAAATTCTTTTCGAGCTTCTGGTAATATTTGTCTCTATGTAAGTGAGATACTTATTTATTTACTTATTGAATGAAGGAATTTAAAATAGCACCAGATAAATGTTTTCAGAGATGTAGATAAAATCTAAACGTAAAAGAATGAAGGCTTAGGAAATTTTCACCAACAAAAGCATTCCTTCCAAAGGTTTCTAACAGCTAGGGTATTGGAACTCCTAAGGTTATAGATCGTTTTTTAAGTAATTTAAAATTCCTGATAAGGGAATGTTCATCACCAAAGCTCGAAGTCAGAAGCCACCGAAATATATCTATTTCCTTCAATTGTTAAATCATTATGTACTTTTTACATGGGAAGCCACAAGGAAAAGACTTACTTGCTGAAAATTTTCAACATTGGTTTCTGTTCTTGCCTTGTATTGATGAAACATTGTTTAAAACCTTGGAACAAACTTTAGCCTGCTGCTATTTCTCCACCTGCTGTTTGTATTGAAGAAGCTAGCTTTTCTTATGATCCTGAAGCTCTGTCTAAAGATGAGTTATTGTCTGATCTTGACTCCTCTGGGTTTTGCTCCTCTGGTATCTTTAAGGCCCTAGTAAGTTCAGCTGAGCTAACATTAACAGCAATGGGATTTTTTTTTTTTGCAAATTGTCCTTAGTGTAGACAAGGCCATGATTTCTGTGACATTCTCACTGCTACAACTTGGTCTTCCATAGTTCTAGGTTTAGAAATAAATCTTGTAGTTTGAAGGCTTGTTTTTTATTGCTTATTTTCTACTCTCCCCAAAGGCTGTCTTCAACTGGATCATTCTTGTGAAAAACAAAATGAGCAAGCTTTTACCCTCACCTTTGGCACTTAACCTTCAATGAGGTAGATTAATAAAAAGGCCAAGAGACAGATGGATATCACAGAATTAAAGAAAATATAGACAGAAAGAGCTATACTAGAAGAGAGCTGAGCTAATCTGCCTTTTTGGTCTGCACTTTTATAATGGCTGTGTTTCCTTTCTTGCATGTGTACATAAGATATGTGGGTTTAGTTTGTTAAGAACATTTTTTCCCTGTGACAAAACCAGAATCTTCTGAATCTAATAAATCCTCAAACCTGGAGTTTGCTGTAGCTTCTGATTATCTGTGACTGTCCAGTGGATCTGTCCACGTTTGTTCAACAATGTATTTCTCATTGCACATGCTGAGTTTTAGGAGACATACATAAGATTTCCTTGTATAGAACCTAGAAACCCTGTGTAGTCCTTAGGACTGGAAATATTCATATATGCACTGTTTTGGGAACAACTTGGCCTTCAGGAAACACAGTACTTAATGTTGTCTATGAAATATTTGCTAAAAGACTCTTCTTTACTTTTTCCCTTAAGAATACCTATGGTGTTAATCATAGGTCTATGGGGACTTTTAGGCTGCAGAATCATGACCTGAGAAAAGTCTAATAGGAAAAAATGTTCAAATAAATTGCTTGGGGGTATCTTTTTGCAAAGAAAAAGACCATTAGTGTTTTAATTTCTCTAAAAGAATCAGCTAAACTTTTGGATAAGGGGGGGTGAATCCATAGGTCTCAAAGGTGTACAAAATGGAAAGTTTCTATAAAAAGAAGATACTTTTCTAGTTACTTGTGCAAATCAGTCTTAGTCAAAATGAAGTCAGCATCTCAGCAGACTAGTATTCATATATAGAATGTTGAGCTAATAATGTGAACCCACTAGCAAGATGCAATGAAGTTGTAATTGATAACTAGGGTATGTAATTGATAAACTAGGATATGCATTCTTCGTATCTCAGAGGACCAAATCCTGAATTATACTGTGAGGTTTTACTCACATATTACTTAAGGAAACTCTCATAAATCAGTATAAGAAGAAAAAAGATAATATAGAGTTACATATTGACATTTTGGTAAAATTCTCATGCTCACAAAGAAAAAAAGAAAGAAAAAAAAAAAAAGTGCTTCATTCTGCCTGTTCCATTTCTGTGGGATTTTGAACAGCAGTGGTTCATCTGAAAGTTTTCTTGGATTTTCAATAAAGCATTAAAAATTCAGTTAGGAACTTGACATTACAGTAAGTGAGTAAAAAATGAATTAAACACAAAGTTCATAGAATCATAGGATCATAGAATCATTAAGGTTGGAAAAGACCTCTAAGATCATCAAGTCCAACCGTCACCCCAACACCACCATGCCCACTGAACCATGTCCCTAAGCACCTCATCTACACGTCTTTTAAATACTTCCAGGGATGGTGACTCTACCACTTCCCTGGGCAGCCTGTTCCAAGGCCTGACCACTCTTCCAGTAAAGAAATTTCTCCTAATGTCCAGAACCTCATCACAATGTTTTCACTTCTTTTTGTCTACATAATCACAAAGTCAGTCCTTGAGAAAAACCAGGGGTACCTTGTTTTATACTGGAAAAGCAAAACAAAGATGTGTAGCATTTGCAATACATTCCAATGACAATAATAATAATAATAAAAAAAGCATGAAACCCATTCTGAATCTCTGTCAGAATAATTTTGTAGTATCTTACAAGGTGTGGTGATGCATTCCCCTTCCCACTCCTGGGCTGCTCCACGATCTCAGAAACTCCTGTTAAACCTTGGCTTTGCTGTAATTAGTCAGGCAGTGAAGCGTCCCTTTACCATATCAGGAACTCTTGCATAGCTGAGGCTGGGATCTATACTGATCGTACCAGAAACTTCCACTGCCTCGCCCAAGTGGAAGATAAGAGCGGGGATAATTGTTATCCCCTGATACCCTTATTTGAGTTGTAGCTCAAGTGGAACGATACTGTTGTTACTGAAACATTGAGAGTTTTAATGGATGACTAAAGTCAATCATCTTGTGACCCTATAAACAGTGGTCCCAAGTGAGGCCCTTTGAGCTCTCCTGGACCACAGCGGGCTGCGCCCAGAATATCCCTCTGAATGGGATGCTTCTCAGAGTTCATGAACTCTTGAGTTTGCAATATTTGGAGGACTGTCACTGACTGGCACGGGACCTGGGCTGCAACACTCCTCGACCGAAACACTCCTTGAGGCTCAATCCTTCACCAGTTAAGAAATGCCAAGTGAATATTTCACTGAATCCAAAGGGAATTTTTAACAGGCATACCTTTGTATATTTATGTATTTTTTGTGTCTGTGTGCGTGTGTATGTGAATTGATGGAGGTACCTGATAGCAAATACAGTCTGCTAAATCTTATGATCCATTGGGAATGAACCTTAGACTGCTGCTAAACACATCCTTTAGACATAAACCGTTGATCAAGTCTGGGACTATGGATGGATCCAGATGAGTCTACTCTGAATCTCATGACTCAACCGGAGGGTCTCCCTTAACCTTTTTGCCCTCGACCTCTGTATAAATCATTCCAACTCAATTCTAACACGGTATCCTGGTTTCAGCTGGGATACAGTTAATTTTCTTGCTACTAGCTGGTATAGTGCTGTGTTTTGGATTTAGTTTGAGAATAATGTTGATAACACACCGATGTTTTAGTTGTTGCTAAGTAGTGTTTACACTAGTCGAGGACTTTTCAGCTTCACATGCTCTTTGCCTTTGTATGCTTCATCCGTGTAGTAAGCGATAGAGTGAACCTTGCCATCGTTAAGTCACGCTTTTATTAAATTTATATTAAAAACACTTTCTGCTAATACCTTTGACGGTGATTCTTTAAGTGGCCTCTAAACCACTCATTCGCAACACAAGGCAGATTTTGAAATTTATTATGATATATAGTTTCAATACAAGGAGCTGGCAATGGCACAGCTGTAAGGGATTTGCCCAGTGTAAGGCACTTTTTAAAGTCTAAGTACATATTTTCAAATGTAACATGCATTTTGAAAATATGGCCCAACATATTTAACTAATAATTTGAAGATAACTTTTTGCCTTCCTATTGAAATTGAGACAGTTGAGAGGACTTTTCAAAAGTAGTTTTTAAGGACTTACAAAATCCGTTCCCGTTAAAATGTCTAAACTTAATTGTAAAACACATAGATGTGCAGATTTGCCGGGCATTTTAATATCTAAAAATTGTAAAAAACCACAGCATAGGCGTGTTTAAGTTTTCTGCTGGTAAACTATAATAATAATTAGCTTCATTATACTAGGACATTTATTCTAATGTCCTATCATTAATAGGACAAATCAGTAAAGGTTGATTCTTCTTGCAGTAGTATGTAAAATTTACTTAATTAAACTGGTAGTTAAGTATGTTGATAGTAATGTAAGGAAGAAACAAAATAACAATCATTCATGAAGGATCTGAATAATACTTAGGAAGGGGAAAACCACAGAACAGGAGACAGCTGAGTAGGTGAACTGTGAGTAGGTGAACTGTGAAAAGAATAAAACATTCTTGGAGCTTTGAAGTGAAATCCTAAATAACATGTTGACATCTAAAAAACACTCTAGGCAAAGTGAAAGTTTCTGAAATCAGAAGACTAAGGCAAGAAACATACTTTAGCTAAACTGTTTGTCTAAATAATTTAATATTTCTTGCAAAAGCCTTTTCACTCATCTAAAATTTTACAGCCTTGCATGCTAGCTTGTGGCCTTTTTATACTGACACTTATCACCTCTTACAGGTAGTTTGAGGGTTAAAGATAACTCCCATAAGAGATTGATTGTCTGGATTTGCTAATGTCTGACCACACATACAGAGCATTGAGTTCAGGTCAAAACACAGCTAGCATTAATAGAAGCACTCATTGCTGTTTGCAAAATACTGACTCAGAAAAAGGTGGAGACAGTGAGGAAAAAGACAATTGAAGTGAAAGAAGAATACAATAATATGTGTTGTAATATTACCTCTAGGAGTAGTTTAACATCAAATATTTATTTAGGCAATGGGAGATCAAGGCTCTAGGTCTTTGTCAGAGTCCAATACTCTCTGACCTAGGTCTTTTAGATATTCCATGCATGGAGGGTGCAATGTTTAACATCAGATTTACTTATCTGAAGATAACTGATGTTACAGAGGATTTTTGATTTACCAGTGTGATACAAAATACACTGAAAACACAGTAAAAATATAAGATACACTTAATAAAATATAGCAATGGCAATACACAGTTCAATCACAAAACCAATGTGATACCTGTTACCAGTCTCTGTAATATACTCCCTGTCACAGCACTGGGTGTCCCCACTTGCTACGAAGGAAAACATGGGTTGACACCTTCTCAAATGCCTTGCTGTCTTCAAAATTATTTTGTTAGTTTTTCAGATTTTATACTATATGTTGGGCTGAATCACATATTCTCTCTCCACGGTGCTGGTCGACTAACTCAGGGATACATTCACACTCTTAATGAACACAAGAAAAAACATTTACCCCATCAGTTGATCTGCTCAACTGACATAGCTTTTTATCTAAAACAAAAGTCACCTGCTGATGCCCTCTGTGTTGAGATTAAGTCAACTTTCTTTACAACAGCTGTGGTCAGTCACACTCTACATATTCCCCGACCTTCATGGACACATTACCCTGGCCAATCTCTGCTAAGCCTTCTTCCATTGCAGGGGTTTATTGGTCAGTCACAGTCTTGGTCTAAAAGATCTAATACGTACATATTCACAGATTGCAACAAATTGTCTAAGCATCATGTTAGAGGATGCTTTGCTGTAAACACTCAGTGTCTGTAAAGATTAGGTACTGTAGGGAAAAAACATGGGCAAAAATGAACAACAGATGTCTGACACCTTTAGTTGGAAGTAAAGCACCTGAGGATATTCATTACATCAAAATGTTATTGCTTCAACGTGTTATTGCTTTTTAAGGGTAATATTATTAAAAGTTGTGCAAAAATAATTCCCAAAAATCCTCAACTTAAGTAAAACAGCATATCTGGCAACATGAACCTATAGTCAAATTTATTGGTATGCTCATAGAAATTGTATTTTAAACAGATAAGCCATATAGCAGAAGAAATTTGCAAGGAAAGGTAAGCCTGCCTGGCATCACACAGTAGGTCACCAAAAATCCAGGGTGTTTTGTTTTCCTGGTGTGTCTTCCACTGTGTCACCTTGCATGTGAATCTTCTAAACTGTTCTGGTTTTGGCTGGAGTAGATTTAAATTTCTTCATAGTAGCTAGTACGGGGCTATGTTTTGGATTTGTGCTGAAAACAGTGTTGATAATACAGGAATATTTTCATTATTGCTGAGCAGTACTTATACTGAGTCAAGGTCTTTTCTGCTCCTCATACTGCTCCGCCAGCGAGTAGGTTGGGAGTGCACAAAAAGTTGGGAGCAGAAAGAGCTGGGACAGCTGACCCCAACTGACCAAAGGGATATTCCATACCATATGACATCATGCTCAGCAATAAAATTAGGGGGAAGGTTGGCTGTGGGGCTGCTGCTCAGGGACTGGCTGGGCATCAGTTAGTTGGTGGTGAGCAATTGTTTTCATTTGCATCACTTGTCTTTCTCGGGTTTTATTTCTCTCCCTTTGTTATTTTTCTTTTCATTACAATTTTTTTTTCAATTATTAAACTGTCTTTGTCTCAACCCACGAGTTTTCTCATTTTTACCCTTCCAATTCGCTTCCCCCCATCCTGCTGGGAAGTGGAGTGAGCAAGCAGCTGTGTGGTTCTTGGTTGCTGGTTAAACCATGACATAAACAAAGGTATGTCAAGAATATTTTTAAATAGGATACATAAAAATCTTGGAGAACTAGACGATGAGCCAGTGGAGACTTATTCAGTCCTGATTGCAACCCAGCTCAGAAATTGTATGGCAACCTGAATGGAACAGCACTGGGACAATATAGCATTTCAGGGCTCCTGAATCATGAGCTGCAAGTGACCTGAGTTGCTCTCCTGGTGGATCTAAGGTCATTTTGAGTTGTTTGAATAGCATTAGGTTTCTCAAAAAACCTCTTACAGAGAACCTGAGATGTTGGTCTTGGGCATAATCCTTTAGGTACAATCTTGAGAAGTCTTCAGAACAAACCATGAAGAGATGTGCTCAGAGTTTTTAGTTCTCTAGACAGACAGTATTGAATAGGACTACTATTTGACTTTATTTCTTAAATAGTGTTTTGGGGGTAATTGTTGCTATATAGGGTTGTTATTTTACCTTGATTCTTGACCATTCTTGCACTCAGAACCTACCTGTTCCTGTACTTCCACTTCTGGTAGGCTGAAGTCAGTTTTCCGCTTATGTGACTCTTGTTACCTCCAGTATTTAGGCATTCCTGGTTACAGATGGGCTTAATTCGAACAGCAAGAATGGAAGTACTCAAATCCTGCATATCACTTAGCCTCACGGTTAAGCAAACACTCCTAGAATGAGTGCTGGAACTGAGAAAAAGCTCAAATTTGAAGAATCTTATTTCTTGGGCAAGCAATTGAATAATGATTTTTGTTATGCATAAGCTTTTATTCATTTTTATTATCATTTTTAATCATCCTAGTGGAATTATTCACAATATGTCTTTAATTGTTTCTTGTAGGTTTCACTAGAGAGGAAAGGGGTACATGTTAATATACACCAGAATTGTGTTAAGCATATAAGGTAGGTCTTTGATTCAGTTATATTAATGTGCTCAAATGAAGAGAACTGAAAATATTGCATTTTAATTTTTTTATGTGTGTGTGTATTTTTTAACTCTAAAATAGCTGTGGTGAAGACTACATTCACGTCCTCTCTCTCCATGTGCAACTCCAACAGTAAATGTTAAACCAATTTATGATAAACATCCATTTTACTGCTAAGCACTAGTAAAGTGATTTAGAAGGAAGTGTGGGAAGGGTGAGATGTAGGATGAAGACTATAAACCTGAAAATATATGTACCTAATTTTAGGAAAGGATGAATATAACAGTGAAGCTAAAATCAATAAAAAAGAAAAGTGCTACTGTGGAAACAGCAAGTCAGCTTAAGTACAGCATAGAAACTCTGCTGGGTGCTGCCATACAGGATGATTATAATAAATTGCAAAGAGTGAATGGCGAAAAGATCCTGACTAGAGTAATTTCTATCCTGAGAATAACCTTATTTTGATTTGTGTATTTTTGCATGCTCTTTTTTTTTTTTTTTCGATATTTTACAGTGCATTGACTGTACCATACTTTGAGTTTCAAACAGACAAATTATGAATTTGGATATGAGTGGCTAGGTGTAGCTTATTTTATGACATATTTGAAATTGGTAAGTAGCTATAGCAAAATGTATATTACATGTCTAAATGCATGCTAATACTCAATTCTATTATGAAATGTTCTCAGGACTTTTTCATAGGTCTTAGATTATGTATGCAGTCCTATTCTACAGATTACCATCTAGCTTTTTTCTTTCTCAGAAATGCTTATCAATATGTAATTATAATTCATTTTAATTATGATGGTCCATTTTGAGTAATTCCAGTTAAACTTATCTATATTTATTCTTCCTTCAAGATTTAAGTTTTAAGGCTTGGCATATTGTTAATATTGGACTAATATGATCATGCTTACCTAGATCACATTTTTCTATTTCATAAACATAAGTGCAACGTATTTTCCCATCACATCATACATACTTTAACAGAATGGTATCTATAAAATAATTTGCTTCATTTCTGCAATTCAAGTTATTTGTGAAAGGTGGGGCACAGTTTATTACCCACCCCATCTGAATTAACACTTTTCTCATTAAATGTAGCAAGCTCTGCTTCCATATACTTAGTTCTATTAGTGTCCAGCCATAACTATTACTCTTCCTGAAAACCTTGAGCTAGTTCTGGTTATTGTTCATCTCTAGTCCATCCTTGCTGATGAGATCTCTCTATTCCGTTTTCATTTATAGGTCTAGAAGCCATTTAACTGTATTTTATATGTTTCATAAGATCATTCAGCTTGATTTTTTTCAGGTTTCTCTTTACCTCTCTTGACTTTCTTGACATCTGAAAACATGGCTGCAACTGTTTGTCATGATTGGAGGGTTTTTTTTTTGTTTGCTTGGTTTTGTTTGTTTGTTTGTTTTTTCCAAGTACTTTTTTTATTTGCTATTTTCTTTCTGAGTTTATTCATACCATCAGCTCAGGAACCCTTCTCTGGGCTGACTTCAGCCTGCTAGATAGGTGGGTAGAACGAGTAGGTTCTGAGTACAATGGTCAAGAATCAAGGTAAAATAACAATGCAATATAGGAACAATTACCCCAAAAAGACTACTTAAGAAATAAAGTAAAAGAGTAGTACTATTTAATATTGTCCAGCTAGAGAACTAAACTGAGCACATTCCCTCATGGTTTGTTCTGGAAACTTCCCAAGCTGCAGGCAGGTAAAAAAAAACTCAGACAGAACAAGCCTCAGTTCTGAGGCCTTGAGAGTTCAGTACAAGGCTTATGGCAATACTCTAACCAATTACATGGTTACAAAGAACAGAAGTCTCAAGTCTGAAAAATTTCAGAGCAGTAACCATTTAGGCAGAGGAGAGAGAGTTCTTGTAAGTGTCCCAATGGTAATAAAATCTTTCTGGGAAAACTTGTACTTTCTTAGTCACTCAAGTCAGTCAACCACAGAAAAATCTGTAAGAAACCAGTTCTAATTTTCTAGTCCTTATAAACCTACTAGTTTCTTTGTTATTGTCTTACTGTCTGCCTACCATGTTTTTATTTTTTACTTTATCCCTGCCAGTAACTGACTGAAGTTGGTGGGTTTTAACTGTGAAAAAAATCATAATCACTGAATCTTTTATGCCGAGAAAGGAAAGTAATTCAAAGGATTATAACAATTTCTCTTTTCTTCTAAAGCTACAACTGTAGTCTCTCCAGTTGATGGTGCAAAATACAGTGTTCAGCTGTTGCGGTGGTGTATTTTGTTCCTTTGTTCATCCTTTACATATGGCTTTTATCTTTTCAGAAGAGAACATGTATTTATACAGAACATGGCACTTTTCAAGCTGTACTTCAGAATTTACTTAAATTAAATAGGTACCAAGTTAAATAAATTTAAAGAGGGGACCAGTTTGTTTGTTTGTTTCTTTCTTTTAAACATTTTAATCTTATCAATCAAGAATAATCACAGTTTCATTTTACTTTAACTGACTGAAGTAAGTTAGATTGGGTATTCCTGTTGGTCTTCTCCACAGAACAGAAACACTTTACATAAAATTGAAATGGCACCAATTATTAGGACAGTAAAAATACTTCTAAAGTAAATAATGGTAAAGGAAGGAATAGTATGAATCCAGATGGAATTAGACTTTTATAAGAATAGTGACAATATTGACTACTAAATTAGATAGAAGACAAGATATAGCTTGCTTTAGCTATCTAGAAACATTGACAAATGTTATATAAATACTGATTTACTTTTATCTATTGCCTTTACCATTATTCAATGAAAAGGAAAAAAAAGTATTTTTCTTTATCTAAAGATAGAATATCTTCTAAGTAAATATCTATCTCCATACTAGTTTTTCAGTATACTCTATAACTTGTAGTAGTTACAATATAGTTTTCTATGTGACTATATTATAGGTATAAAATTCAGTAAAAGCCATTGTGTAAGAATTAATTAAAAAAAGTGAATAGTTCTATAATTTGCCAGGAGACTACCATCTTGTTTACACTTGCACTTCTTTTGCTGTCTTTACTTATTCTGTGATGATGTCCAGAGTTATAAATATTAACAGTTATATACAATAGTACAGAAATTCCCACTTCTGTACTGCTAATACTTGCAGTAAATATAAGGAAAATATACTTTACTTTTGTTCCACTTACCTTTACATCCTTTGAGGATGAAATATCCTTAGAATTATCAAAATTACACTGCACAGGAAATATCTTTAGATTTTGATGCCTTCACAATAATATTTTCATATTACTCTACAATGATATTCTGCTTTCATTTGATTCAGCTGCAGAGTTTGCTTACATACTTGAGAATAAACAATTTGCATCATGTTTGTATCATTTCATGGGTTTTTTTGTATTACGTATTCATATGGCCTGTGAGAAGGATTAATTAAAGTATTTTTCAACTATTTGTAGATGTGGTGGTTAGGGACACAGTTTAATGGTGGGTTTGGCAGTGTTACGTTTACGATTGGACACGATGATCTCAGAGGTCTTTTCCAACCTAAATGATTGCATGATTCTATTCTACATAAAACAAATTAGTTTATATTTAGAGGTACTATGTGGCAAATATAGACTTCAGATTATTATTAGAGGTCAGTACCATTGTTGAACAGTTGAGTGGAATTCATATTATAAACCAAAATATCATCCTGCATCTCTAACTTTTATCAAAAGAAATCATCCCTGAAAATGGATATGTGGCACATAAATATTAAAGTAAAATTTGTTTGGAAAAGAGAAAGAGAGCAATTGTTGTTGGTCAAATTTCCAAGGCTACATTTCAGTGACATACTATAGTGCTTGTCTCGTTATAATGATATAAAAAGGTCCTAATCCAATGTACATGATTAAGATATAGATTTCAGAAATTTTGTGTCACTGAACTCATGCAGTAGCTGAAACTAGCTTGTCAGTACTTATCTTGTCCACTCTGTTTAAAGTGTCCTGTCACTCTCACCAATGCTTCAGGAACACTGTCTCATGCTTCATCACCTTTTCATTACTAGTTTAGGTGAGATGTTTTTTGAAGAAAAATCTCTAATTGGCTTCAGAACATAAGTTCTTTTTGAAATTGATGGATGAATAGAGTGTAGACGAAGGCTTTTTTAAAAAAGATTCTTATTTAAAATCACACCATTTGGCATCATCATTTCTCCTCTTTTAAAAAATTCCCCTAATAAGTTTTAAAAGCAAACAAAAATATTTGTTTTAATTACAAAATAGGATCTTCTTTAGGGATAATGCATAGTGTCCCATAGCTACTGTTCAGCCTTCCGTTACCAATAAGGTTGAAATCCTCAGGCATCCAAGATAATTTCTGTTGCCTACCTCTTCTTAGGGTGTAAAACACTGAGGTCAGGACTGAGTTCAACATTAAACACACAGAAGCACGTAAAGTTATGTGAGATTACTTAGCATAACTGTCTAGCTTCCAGCTCCAGAACAGCCTGGATTTCCCATGTACGTTGTGTCCTATCTGTCAGCCTGATGCTGAGGCATCAAACACCTTAGAGCATCTAAAATGTCACCACATACTTATGTTTAGGCAACAAAAGTCCCCATAAAATACAATTGATAGATCCTAGACAGCCATTCATCTGCCTAATCAGTTGGTGTCTTCTATGCAGTGAGCTGAGTTACTCTTTAAGTTCCACTGACTGAACGGACTAGGAGTGGAATTCAACTGCCTACATATATATGGGAACTTGATGCCAAATGAAATGCCCTATATTCAAAATGTTTCTGCAGGCTGGCAGATATGTCACAGGACTTACAGGAGATCTATGTTTTGCTAGAGTAAAATCTAGTCACCAGAAAGGATGTACTGCCTCAACAAAAAGGATGATAGCGGTCTACATTTAAGCAAAGAAATATAGTCCTAGATCCTCACTGATTTTAATGGGAACTTAAACACCTAGCTCACATGCAGGCATTTATAAGCAGGTGTCTTAACCTAGAGTGGAATCCCATGTTAAACACGTAAAACTTAATTTAGCTGCCCATATACAGACGACTGAGTGCCATTTAAATTGTCCTGGAGTACACTGGTTGAGCTCCAGCTGTCATTCAGACATACCTTGAGAGGGTTACCTACAGGTCCTGTGTCGTGTCTGCCAATCCTGTCCAGAAATGTAGGACATCCCACAATATCAGAGATGCTGTTAAATGCGGCAACTAAATTAAGTCCCAATAAGGTACGAACATATATATATACAAGCATACGCATACACATGCACCCCCACATATCCTTGACTTCAGGTACTATGGGAGGATGTAAAAGAAGATGGGCATGGCTAAAACAAGATGGGAAGTATTATTGCAGATTTTACTCAGGTTTTGACTGCTGGAAAGCTGTAGCCTGGGATAGCTAAAACAAAGGCAAGTCAATGTTCTTGGATGGCTTATGCATCGGAGGTAGGGTAGACTGCAAGGAGGAATAACTTTTGTCAGCTATTCTGAGCTATGTTCCACTTATCAACCCAACCACTCAGAAAATGTATGAATGTCATAACTTCAGTATTCAGCTGTCCTACCCACTTCACAATTTTCATTCCCACTACAGGGGTATACCAACTGTAAGCAGCAATTGTGCCATTCTATTGCAGTTTACAAGTAAATGCATTAAAGCCCAACAATCCTAACAATTTTGAACACCTCACAGAATGGATTCAAACTGCTGTTGTTCAGAAATTGTTAGATGAACTCACGAGCTATTTTTACACTGTGCAAGGAGGAAATACAAAATAAATTTAAAAAATGAGTGAGGAAAGAGCAACCATAAACACCCTGTAGAAAGCCATGTTCACTAATATGTCAGAACCCAAAGCTTCATTGCCTTAATCTGGCTGTAGCCATTTTCTTACTAAAGTGGCTAAATGACACCTGAGAAAAGTGGTTCATCGATTATAACTCTTGATGTTTGGCCCACAAAAAAAATGGCAACGACATGGTCTTTAGAAAGACAAGCGTATGTAATTGTACAATGTCCATAGCACAACATGGCACATTATAATTACAATGAAATCATCAGCTTACACCCACAAGTATTCTTCACATAAAAAAGCCAATTGCTAATAAGATAGATAAATAGGTATTGGGGGGGGAGGGGTAGGAAGAGTTGAACCCTTAGAAATTTTGTTTCACTAAAAAACATGCAAGAAGAAACAGCTCAGGAGGGATTACTTTGCAGAAGGGATGATGACAGTCGTAAGTGGGACTGTAATTAGGTAAGTAAATAAAGCCATTCCTGGCTGGTAATGAATGAAAGTCAGTGCTTTGTGCATTTCTATGTAAAATGACGTGATAGCCAAAAATCTTACTTGTAGAAGAAAAGCATTCATATTTAAGAAAAAAAAAAAAAAAGTTATCATTCTCCCACTCTTCATGATGTTGCTAAGGGCTGAATGGTCAAGTAACTGAGTTACCATATAAGCATTCAGGACCTTTCAGGATACAATTCTAAACAGAAGGGCTTCATTCATGTCATGGGGGAAAAAAAAAATAAGTTCATACTTCGTTTTACTTCTTTGCCAAGTAATGATGCATCCTGTTTCACAAGAATGTTTGCAAATTGCTATGCAGGTCCATGATGCTTCCCCTTAAAGGAACAAAGAATGTTGTTCTTACCTAAAAAGATGAATTCTCTCCAATTCAGAAATGAGATTTATGAGTCTGTCTCGGGACCCACTGTGTGTTTCACCGGGCATATAGAGGAAGTCAGGCTTTTTAGCATAACATTTTACATGCATATTAATGACTTTTCAAAAAGAGGAAACGATTTGTGAAAATGTGAAAATAGGAGTTATAATCTAAAGAATTGTTGAGGGTTGGTGTTTTGTTTTTGTTTTTGTTTTTTTTTCTTTTAAATATTTTCATCATGGATTTAAGATTGTAATTGTGTAACATTTGCAGGCCATATGTTAGTACAACATCATCCCTGCCTTTCCTTTGTTCCCACACTTAGTTATTTATGTCCTGTAAATTGTGTAATTAAACTTGGCATTACCAAAGAAGTAGTTAGCAAGAAATAACTCATATTTATTTAGAGACTAATCACATCATTATTTAATTATTATTATTAAGCAGACTTTGCTTTGAAAAAATGTGATACTTCCTTTGCTCCATGAATATTTCACATATTCTAAAGGGAACAGTAAGCAAACTTCCTTTGACTATTTCCCCATGACAACATTGCAGAAGAAAATAGATTACTTTTCTGAGCTGGAAAAATTCATTTATTTGCATATGGAAACAAAGCTCTGCTTTGGTATGTAAGTGCATGACCTGCTTTACAGGATTACATGAGATATATTCAGTTGTTTTGTAAAAAGCAATGAAAATCATAGTTATACTGGGAAGGTGTGCCAAACACAGAGCAGAGATTTTGGTTTTTTGTGAGTGTGTGTACTTCAATACACTCATGTTGCAGAGATTTATCTCTAAATACCCTAAATATTTTACAGGACAAGGTGAGATAAAATAGACCCACAATCAATGTATAATGAAAGTGTTACCTGTGAACTGTTGATGTGCCTGTGATCAGATGAGGTCCATTAGAATATTCAAACACATCTGTCAAGAGAATTACAAGGTCACTGATATAATAGAGTTGAAGCCCTGCTGCATTCCCTTGATCTTTTTAGATCTTTTGTTAATAAACTCAAAACTTGAAAACATTATTGGTAATTAAGATCTGAAGGAAGACTCATGACAGCAAGAAAAAGAATACCTTTTTGATTTTTTTTCTGAAATGACTGTGCTGATTGGCAAGACCAGATGCTGTATATTAAGGCACACACCACATTAAATCAACAATTCTCTTTGTTTTGGCACCTTTTCTTTCCTTAGTCCTTTTGGTACTATTTGTCAAAAGCTTCCTGACATGAATATTTTTCAAATAAATACATCTTTTGAGTCTTTTCTTCTGTCTAGCTGCTTAGGATTTTTTTTTTTTTTCATATAGGGAAAAGACTTTAGACTAATTCTCTGTTATCTGTCTCCTCTTGATATGACACCAATGTCTTCATTATTTACTCCTTTTATTTGAAAAGCTTTTACCCTCCCTAGGAATGAGTGAGGACTGACTGCAGACAATAGCAATTAAGATTCTGAGCACATATTTTCCTTGGTTTGTTTGATTTAGTATCTTGAATTCCTTCTGTATTTACCAAGAAGGAATTCTTCTATATTTCAGCTCACTAATTGCCACGTCTTGCTATACTTGCAGAGGCTCTTTTTGACTGAAGGATAATATTCAGTGAAAAGAAACAAATCAGACGAGAAAAACATGGATCTTGCTATAACAGGCATTGTTTAATTTGGCTCTCTGGGGCTGGTTACAAATTCTCCTCATTCTTGTTGTTGTAGAAATTACCAGTCTGGAAACAAGATAGTGAAGAAAAGAAATTTCATTTCTCGTTGTTTAGCTTTTTACACAAAGTATGACAATCACTTTTCTAACCATCTGCCTTTGCTTGATTAGGTTGTTGTTAAGTCAGTGGCTTTATCTAAGACTCTTTGATCTGATGGCTTCATAATTCTGATAATATTAAGAACGTGCCTGTAAGGACTATATGGTTGTTCATTTGAACAACAACAGAGGGAAAAAAAAAAAAAAAAAAGATGAGGGTAATACTTTAAACCTTAAGGTGAAGTAAAATTAGCAAATGATCATTTATTACAGGCAAATTGCAATTCTTGCTTTTATGCCAAAGAAAATAAACTTTTCACTCCCTGAGAGCCCAAGAATGTAGTCAAGTGTTTACCCTGGCTTTTTTGGCTGAGTTCAATATTGGTTAGCCCTGAGTCCAAAAGATTTTAACTCATCATAATGTGAAACGTACTTTAGGACACATTATGCTTATTCTTCAAAACTGTTGTGTTACTTCATCTGACTGTAAGTGTGCCAGTAGAGTTACTGATGACCTCTGGAATAAAAACTTGGCCCTAAAACTCAGATTCTTGTTCAACTTAACAATATATAAGAAATAACATTTAGTCAGAGAGGCTTTAATTTTATTAATCCCTGCCAGGACAGAATATTACAAAAGAACATTACAAACCATCATAACCTTCTAACTACCCCAGAAATGTGAGTGCCAGAATGTACTTATAGTTTGAATCTGAAGTTGCTGAAACAAAGTCCTGTTACTATTAAAGAATTTTTTTTATTTTTCCTTAGTGATTACTCCTTTTCTTCTTAATTTTATACAAAAATAATTCCACAGTTTAATAAAATAGTTTGGAACAAAAGTCCAGATGGATGAATAAAATGAAATTAAATAATCCTATCTTTTGCTTAGTCTAATAAAGTTTATATTGACATTATTTTCCAACAGATAATATAATTTTATTTTACATGCTTTGCTTTGGACAAAGTGAAATGTAAAGAAAGAAAACATTTTTATAGTATCAGCAAATTAGCCCCATCCTGGAAAATACTGTTTATTAAATGTTTAGTACAGGTCTTAACGCTAAAATCTGAAGTACGATTTCTTAATGCTAAAACTGAAGAAACACAGAATCACAGAATCATNCAACAGACAGAGAAGGATGGAAAAAAGTTGGAAACATCAGAGGGAACACCAAGGTCAGAGCAGGAGGAGGAGGAAGAGCTCTCCATGCCAGAGCAGATATCCACACTGCAGGCCATGGAGAACCCCACGCCAGAGCAGGTGGGTATTTCTCGAAAGAACTGTAGCCCATGGAAAGCCCATGCTGGAGCAAATTTTTTCCCTGAAGGGACTGCAGCTAGTGGGGAGGGCCAACAATGGAGTAGGAAAAAAGTATGAGAAAGAAGCAGAGACAGAGAGAAACGACTGCATACTAACCATGCCCCCTACCCCCTATGCTGCTCAGCAGGGGCTAGATGAGTCAGAAGGAGTGAAGTTGAACTCTCGAGAGCCAAGAGGAAAGGTGTTGTGTTAACGTTTATCTTTGCTTTTCACTACCCAAATCTATTTTAATTGGTAATAAATTAGATTAATTTTCCCCAAGTTGAGTCTCTTTTGCCTGCAACAGTAACTGACAAGTAATCTCCCTGTCTTTATTTAGACCCATGAGTTTTCACATGCTGTTTTCTCCCACTATTCCACTGAGGAGGGGAAATGAGATAGCAGCAGGGTGGGAGTTTGGCCCTTAGTCATCCAGTATGGATGCCTAAGTCAGATGATGAACCGTACATATTTTATATAATGTGTCCAGTCAACTCTATGTTGGTTATCTCAATTCACACTTTTAACAAGGAAATAATTAATTTACTTCCAATCTCTTCAAATCAATTTTCAAGCCCACATCTTGTTATATTCACTAATAAAATTAATAAACATTAAAATTACAAACTTCTTGAATATTCTGAAAATCGTATTTATGGAATCACAGCATGGCAGAATCACAGAATGGTTGGAAGGGACCTCTGGATGTCATTTGGTTCAACCCCCCTGCTCAAGCAGGGTCACCTATAGCCAGCTACGCAGGAACATGTACAGATGGCTTTTGAGTAACTCTACAGATGGAGACTCCACAACCTCTCTGGGCAAGCTGTGCCAGTGCTCCATCATTCTCACAGTGAAAAAGTGTTCCCTGTTCTTCAGACTGATCCTCCTGTGTTTCAGCGTGTGCCCATTGCCTCTGGTCCTGTCACTGGATACCACTGAAAAGAGTCTGGCTCCGTCTTTGCACCTTGACTTCAGGTATTTATATACATTGATGAGATCCTTCCTGAGCCTTCTCATCTCCAAGATGAACAGCCCCAAGTCTCTCAGCCTTTTGTCATAAGAGAGATGTTCCAGACCCTTAATCATCTTTGTGGTCCTTTGCTGGACTGTCTCCTGTATATCCATGTCTCTCTTGTACTAAGGAGCCCAGAACTGGACACAGTACTTCAAGTGTGGCCTCACCAGTGCTGACTAGAGTGTAAGGTCACCTCCCTCAACCTGCTGGCAATACTCCTAATGAATCCCAGGGTATCATTTGTTGTCTCTGCCGGAAGAGCACATTGTTGGTTCATGTTCAAGTTCGTGTCCGCCAGAACCCCTAGGTCCTTTTCTGCAAGGCTACTTTCCAGATGTATAGTGGCATATCAGAGGATATATAGATTTGCATTAGATCAAGGAAATGACCTAATGGAGGAAAATCTGTCTTTTCATGTAGTTAGAACATTTTAACTAATTCTGTTATCAAAAAATCAATAGTTCCTTTACCTGGATAAAAAATACATCAACACTTATTCCCCCAGAAATGGACACTAGAAACTGGATCCCTCTGAAGACTATGACAAAAACTCTGTTCTACCAGAATGTTTCTGAATATTCTTACATATATATTTATATATAAAATGTACGGTGATCTGTACACTGCAGTGCACAGTAACATAAGCTATACAATATCACATATTAGATAGCTTGTGCCAACATTCATCCATCTATGGCATATCTTACAGTCTCTTGCCTGATAAAGTCAAACCTGTCTAGCTGTACAAATGTAATATCATATAACCATTAAAATATGACTGCAGATTTAAAGGATATCAGTACAGCACTTGAATTTATGTATTATTCAGAAAGTAGCATGAGGCCTTACTATACAAAATTTGTTTGATCTAAAATCAGGGGCTTTTTTATTTTTCATGAGCTAGTTTATAGACATTTAGTCTGTACTTCGTAAGTATCAATATTAGAACACTTCTCCACATCTGAGTTTGCAGTACTTGCTGAATCATATTTATTTTTTATGAATTAGTTAATCTTGTTCTTAAGAGTTATTGAAGCTGCATCTTATTGACAGAAAACAAAGCTCCTATTTTTAGAAATTAAGAAAGACAAATCAAAGATTAACCATCCCAAGACACACTATGTTAGTCTGAGCACTCTGTTAAAATGATCAGAAGAGACCGGGGAATAAAGATTTTTCTTCCACTTGAAACTAACAGAATGACTAGGATTTTTGTTCTTTCATCTGTAGTGAGAAGAATGTTTCACTTCTAAGGATCACCTGGGCATATTTCACTCTTTTCCTGGATTTTAAAGCACTGGCTGAGCTTTTGATCTCTTCAGAAAGCTTTTTTGCTCTTTTGTTTCTCTATCCTGTAAACTACAATACACGTTTACTTGTAGGATTCTGGGGATCACTAGCTAAGCATGTAGTGATAGTTCCCCAGAATGCCAGCATTTTCACTCATTAGCTTCTTGAGCCATGATACTTTTTTTTTTTTTTAATTTAAAACAGCTGAGTGGTGCAGTTGACACACCTGAGGGATGGGATGCCATCCAGAAGGACCTGGACAACCTCGAGAAGTGATCCCATGTGAACCTCATGAGGTTCAACAAGGCCAAGTGCAAGGTCCTGCACCTGGGTAGGAGAAGCCCCTGGTATCAATACAGGCTGGGGGAGGAAGGGATTGAGAGTAGCCCTGCCGAAAAGGACTTGGGGGTACTGGTGGATGAAAAGCTGGACATGAACCAACAATGTGCACTCACAGCCCAGAAGGCTAACTGAATCCTGGGCTGCATCAAAAGAAGCGTGGCCAGCAGGTCGAGGGAGGTGATTCTGCCCTGCTACTCTGCTCTAGTGAGACCCCACCTGGAGTCCTGCATCCAGCTCTGGAACCTTCAGCACAAGAAAGACATGGACCTGTTGGAGCTGGTCCAGAGGAGGGCCACAAAAATGATCAGAGGAATAGAACACCTCTCCCATGAAGAAAGGCTGGGAGAGTTGGGGTTGTTCAGCCTGGCAAAGAGAAGGCTCTGGGGAGACATAATTGCAGCCTTTCAGTACTTAAAGGGGGCTTATAAGAAAGATGAGGACAAACATCTTAGCAGGGCCTGTTGAGACAGGACAAGGGGGAATGGTTTTAAACTAAAAGAGGGTAGATTTAGACTAGGTATAAGGAAGAAATTTTTTACAATGAGGGTGGTGAAACACTGGACCAGGTTGCCCTGAGAGGTGGTAGATGCCTCATCCCTGGAAACATTCAAGGTCAGGTTCACCAGAGCTCTGAGCAACCTGATCTAGTTGAAGATGTCCCTGCCCATGCCCAGGTCCCTTCCAATCCAGACTATTCTATGATTCTATGATTATTGTAAATACAAACATAAAAATATGCCACTATTCTTTCCAACTTTCACAGAAGAAGCTGGAAGTCAAATAGGATCAACAGCAGGTTTCCTACTGAATTTTGTTGTGGTCAAATCAATGCTAGGTCCTCGGATAGGAGTAAGCAGAACTGAAAGACAAAAAGGCCAAGAGGTTCAGAAAAGCAGGCTAATGATCACATCTTTATTGCCTGATTTATTTTATAATACTTTAAATTAGGAACAATTCTGAATTATGCATCAAGCCATCATTGAACTCCGATCTATGCACATCAGAGATAAAAATGGTACGTCTGAAACTCTTGACATTTTTAGTAATTATCATATTATCACATATTTTATTTTCCCTTCATCACTCCTATAGTCATTCATCATACAGTTTAGTTGCAGTAAATTCTGGGAAAGGTACTAAGATTTAGCTTTATTTTAGCTGAACTATAAATGAGAACATAGCTATAATGTAACTTTGGGTGATATTCCAAGACACTCTTTCGTGAGACTTCAAAATTATTTGAAATGCTCATATTTCTGTTAATAAGTCCTTTTTTTTAAAAATACAGTTATATGTAGAATGAGTTTAAATTATTTTATAGAGGCTCTAAATACAAAATAATGTTTTATATAATTGTTTATTGAAATGTATCTTGCATATTATGACAAGGCAATTTTGTCACAGAAAAATACAAATAACCAATATTTTACTGAGTTAAATTTTGTCAGATGTTGACATGGGTTTCAGCAAGAGCACATAGAACATTCTGGTTCAGCTGGGTATTATCAACCCAACTATTCTTAGATCACATGAATATTTTGGTTTGTACAGGCTATATAAAAATTTGCAAATCTAGGCTTGTATATACATAAACCTGTGAAGTACTTTCTCAGTTTGTTCAGATTTCTGTCTGTGATACTCACATACCATTAGCCATACACCAGTTTTTAGTTTTGATAGCAAAAATTTTAAAGATTTTAGAAAAAACTTAATTCCATTCTCTTATCTTTGAAATACTGAAGCCTTAACCTATGCTCCATGTTGTTTTACTGCCAGTAGCAGTACTTAGTGAGATCATGAAAGGGATTTGACTTTGAGTCCTATGCTCAACAGCCTAATTCCTTGACAGAGTGGCAGAAGTACCACTTAACAACTGCAATACAGGGAGGATTCTGAGTTTCTGAAATAGTTCTTATCACTGAATTGAGGTCCATTCAGATAAAAACTTTTTTCCTAAATCATAGAAGGCAAGGAAGTCTATTAATACATATGTAAGTCCTTGGAAATGTCAGAGAGATAGTTCAGCTTTACTTCATATTAGATTTGACAGTTCAAGGGTTGATCTTTTCTGTTCTTATGCACACATATTTAAATAATTTTTGTTCTCAGGATTCTTTAAGATATGCCTGATACCTAAAATAAAGTCACTATCTTCTCCCCAGAGAACATTCATTCTAGATTTACCATAACATCAATGAAAGTAAGAAACAGGTAACTGGAAAAAAAAAAAAACACTAATTAGTGATTGAGAAAAAACCAAACAAAAAACTTCTTAGTGAAACTAGTGCCTCTTGACAATGTTGTTATTTTAACTGTGTTGTAACTGTTAGGTCTACTGAAAGGTCTTTTGAAACTGACTGAACTGCTAGGTCTACTGAAAAGCTTTTCAGTATTTTGAAACAAAGATTGCTATGTTGACATGTCTTGATCTTCTGGAACATGAAGAAACATTTGCTGAAATAAGGAATACATGGCAAGGTTCCATGTGGCAGATAAGTGCTTCTTGAGAGTTACTCCTGATGCACAGTGGTATTGAAATATGCCATTTTATGGGCTGCTTTGATTAAAAGGTGTGCACTTTGAATAAAAGAAGCAATATATCCTTCACTTTTTGATTTTATTAAACAAACAAAAGAAGAGATATCATCCATATTAATTATTCTTTATTTCTTTTCTTGTTTTAACACTTACATCTATGAAATTTTGATTATAAATATCAGAAGAAATTTTATTTCATGTTCTTGAATTCACACATTGGCCATTACAAATAAATAAATATAAAACCTAAAAGGAAGTAAGAAAAAAAAAATCATGTACAATAAAACTTTACTCCGTACTCAGTAAAGTATCAGTTCACTAAGAAATCACACGTGTTTTCATTCGATGTAGTATTTTTTCTCTCTCTAAATTTAACTTTCATTGCAATTTTATTCTTTTTTTGTTTTGCTTCTTCATTACATGCAAAGAGCTTTGCAATTTTATTATAGACATGATTTTCACATCATTTGATATTTCCAGGTAGAGTAAGTAAATTACATTTGTGTATACTAGGTCTTTGCTTTTGGGATTCTCCCTGCAAGTCCTTCAACTTCTCTACAAGGCCTTATCAGCAGGTTTTGTATAGGTGGATGTATATGAACAATTAGGGTTTAGCAGGTAATGTCCCCAATATTTCCCATATACTCTTTACCGACAATTAGGGATATATCAGTCTCCTCAGAAATACACTGAAGGTAAGAAAATATTTTAATTCCAGAACTGAAATGAATAGAAGACAAGCTTTTGTCATGCCACCCTTTTCATGCTCAACAATAGAGGAGTGGACAATGACTTTTTGGAAACTGAATATCAACATTAGCTTACTACTTACAGCATATCAAGGCATTACACGTATTCGAGCATTTCTTTCTTGTCCAAAAGAAATGTTAAACATGTTTTGTGAATTTCATTTTTAAATTTGCTATTCAGGAGAGAGCAAGTAATTAACTTTACACTAAAAACTCATTTTGTGGAGAGGAATTTGATAGAAACATGACCAACTGCAGCCTCTAGGTATATTATACTTGTGCATCAAAACTAGATTCTCTGTTTTTAAAAATAAAATAAATGCATCGCACCTTAACCTTCTTTCATTCCAAAATATAAAGCCACACACAACCTATTTATAGGTAAATGTATATTCTCTAAAATAAATATTATAACTTTCCATCAAGTTGTTAAATAATTAATTGAACCGTAACCTATGACACTGAAGTGACCTTGGAAAAGAATATTGGAATAAATTTAACCTTTTCCTGTCTAAATTATTAGCCCCTTGGGATGACACCACATCTGAGAGTATGTAACAGGAGCAGACAAGTTATGTAACATCTACACCATTTACTGCTTTGCAGAAGTGGGGCATCTTTTACAGAGTGGTTTATAGCTGTCCTCTCACTTTGAAATGAATAAGTGGAAAAATGCTCATGGAAAACTTGCAGGTTTTCAAAAGCACATAATGTAGGTTGAACTTGAGGAAATAATTCTTACTTTCTTTCTTTCATTTCTTTGCAATTGTCATCTTCTACCTGGGGAAGCAACTTCTGCAAGTGAGCAAATAGAAATTCACAACAGGTTGTTGTTGGGTTTTTGTTTTGTTTTGTTTTGTTTTGTTTTAAATATTAGTTTATCTACAAATCAAGCAAGTTATTTTTGTTATCCCTGTTATTATTCAGATAAAATTTAACACTACAAACTCTGATAGTAAGAAAGATACTTGACTTTGATAACTTCACCCGAGATGCTTAAATAGCTCAAAACTTTATTAGGAACTCAATGTTACTAAACTTTTCCTGCCCTGCCTTTTCTACCACTTGGTGGTAACATTTGCACTAATTAATCCTGTGCTATAGAGCACATTCTGTTCTGTGCTTGTATCAGTTCTACCTCTTCCTACCTTACAGGCTCTATACTTTTCTAAGTTTATAGCTATCTCTTTTTTGTGAAATTGTTCAGTCACAGATTTCAGATGAAGAAAGGCATCGAAGATGGTTAGTCTTGTGCAACTGACTGATTGTTAATCTGGATGCTATGATACTCTTGATGGAATTCCTCTATTACAGAGTAGAGGAGATATAGAGAAATAGAATATATTGATCTCCCAAGTCCAATAAACCTTTTAAATTTTGCTTGCACAACATATGTACAGTACTTCTTGTTTAAAAATGAGAAAAGCTTACTTTTATGGGCTATCTCAAGATAACAGTATATATTGTTTTAATCTCCAAAAAGTTTAGGAAAGATGAAAGGATACCACCAAGAGAAAAATATTATTTAAGGTTCCAATCTTAGTATCGACTTCAGGAAAATGACTCCCCAGAAACAAAAATAAACCCAGATTTAAATCATTGTGGGAATACAAGTTGATGGGTTATAGTCTTTTCTACAGAACTGAAGTTGTGGACCCTGTCATGAAGAAATATACCTGTAATAAATTTGGAATCTATGCTTCATTCCCTGTCATACAATGTCTCGAAATACGAATCAAATGCCTTATGTGTGCAAGGCTTTGTACAATTACTCTTATTTTACAGAGGTAACTGAGGAAGATAATATAAGCGATTCACACAAGACAGACAGTAGAACTCACAAAGGATGTGAACTGACTTCTGTTCAGATCACTGGGTCACATTCTCTTTTTCTTGTTGTTTGATTTTTGGCCTTTTCCATCTGGTTGTTTTAATTTCTGTTTTACTGGAGGGGAACAGAAGCTAACTGGATATTCATTAAAGTCAGTGCTACTTCTGCCATACACTGGAGGATATTTTAAGACAAATAACACTTAGGGTGAATTTTCTAACATCTTTAAAAAAGCAATAAGCAAGGAACCTTTATCCACACATAAGTTTGGGAAAAACCCAACCCAAAAACAAAAAGAAAAGTTGTACAAGTTAGGCTATCAAAGTAAAAACGCAACAAGGATACTACAAGCAGCAAAATATTAATAAAATTAGTTAACTTCCAATTAAATTTTAATATTTCAATGATATTAGCATTAATAGTCAATAAAATTTAACACTGGTAGTACAGGACAACCAATTTCTTTGCGCATTTCAGCTAAAAGCACCAAACTTATGCCAGAAAGAATGACTGTGATATATACTTTTATTATGGTTGCAGGACTGCTAAATTATTAGGTTGAGCTGTGCCCTGTCAAGAATGTAAAAGGAGGCATATATTTTATAATCATTTGACACTCTCTTCTTCCTTGTGCAGAATGTCAAAAGAAAGAGAATGCAAGTGTGTGCCACAATCTGAAAAGAATATAGAATGCTGAATGTTTAATTTTGAGTTTATATTAGAATATGCCAGGTTAAATATGACATGTATGGTTATTAATATCAGAGAGATGCTGCAGTGGCCAATATTCTAGAGAGCTATGATCTACCTTGGTTTGAACAAAGGTGCATAGAAAACCATAGCCAGTAGATGTCATCTTTAATGGTGTAGCCAGTGTGTTTTCAGGCAATGCTACTGGTGTGACAAAAAGAAATGAGACTGCTGGGTTATGCAGAATGGTGAAATGTGGAAGTTCTAAAATATAAATACTTAGCCTTGTAGTAACAAGGTGGACTGGAAATTATATTTAATAAAGTATACAACCTGGAGATGTTTGAAAATATTTTTTGCAATTAACATTGCTAAAGAAAAAAAATCTGCTAGGTATTTAATATATTTAATATTCCAGCACACATTAAAATATCAAACATTAAAACAGAAATGGTACATGGTGTGTATACTAGATGAGCAGTGAAGTAAGAACAATCTGAAATGTGACAGTACATATGAGTTACATGTTTAAGGAGAAGCAACTTGAACAATGGATAATGCTACAGATTTTTAGAAGGATCGTTCATTTTTGAATACTGATACTGAACATTGAGAAATTCAGACTAATGTCCTGAGTCACACAAGTTAAATGTAAATGCTCCAGTCACAGTATTTCATTCACACTGAAAAAAGAAAAGGACAGTAACAGGAGTTTAGATTTTTTAAAATTCTGTACATATATTTCATGTTGGAGATGAAAATACTTTTAAATGAAAATTTTGTTAAGTCCAGTGGGAAGACTTTTAAGCTGATATTCTACAACAGTCAGTCTTGAGATGGGTTTCCTTTCTGATACTCTTTCTCCCTTTCTCTCTCACACTCTTATTTCCCCTTTAAATTACACTTTTTCTTGTACAGACAGAAATGAAAGACACTGACAGAATCAACAAATTCTGGTTGTGATACTCCCTGGACCTGTTACAGAAAAAAAGTCTTTAATACTGTTCTCCAGTTCACATAGGTTTAGATATAAGAAATGAACCTAGACCATTGATATCCATAAAAGGTGTGAATCATATTCATGTACTTATTACCCTCTTGGGTTCAGAATTTTTAAGATATTGGGGCTGTTTTGAATAAAATGTCAACAATTCTGAGTTTTTAAAATGAAATTATAAATATTTTTTCTTGTCTTTATAAGAACTTGTTCCCCATTCAGAAAAGATGTAGTTTAGAAAATGTTGAAGTATTTCTTGCAGCTTATGGCCCTTTGGTTTTTATATTATATTGATTCTGACTGGTAATATTCTACCTGTGTAGCAAATTTTGTATTAATTGGATGGATTTATTAAACATTTTTATGTTTATATTTTTGCACACATCACAAAATCTCACTTATCTGGCAGACCTGTGTAAAGTTAGAGAAGCCTTTTTTTTGGCTAGTCCCTGGAAAATTTTTCTCTCACAACACAAAAAAATGCTTAGATTTAGTTTGATTCATATTTTCTCCATCTCCGTTACTTTCCAATCCCAGGAAAACAGATCTATTTGATGATGATGATAGTGCTGTAATCTAAATAACAAAAATGTTTGACCTTCCCAGACAGTAGAACTGAGAAAACAGTATAATGTTGGGAAAAAGGGAAAATATAATCCTAAATAAAGCCATTCATAGATACATTATCCAAGTGTAAAAAAAAAAGAAAGCCCTTAGGTGCTTATTTCTTACGGTAGCCAACAGGAAAAAAGTTAATTATTGTGTGTGCCAATTCAGTTATATTCAGTTATTTCTGGGTTTTGTAATTTTTATCAGTTAGTAATGGAGAATCACATCAAATTTTGATAGATCATGACTAGTTAACTTGTCTGTTCATTGGTGTAGCAGTACTTTCTTCCTATAAGATTGTGCAAAATCAAGACCTTTTTCTAGAAGGTTTTTAGTCCTGAATGTAAAATTGAAATAAATAGTCGTTCCAAGGTTATAAATAGCCTGAGCTTTGCTATGGTAGAAGTTTATGAAGCCAAAAGCCTTCTTCCTGCTCCCCCAACACACTTGATCTGAGCAGATTATGATATACTTGAGTGTCAACTTGAGATTCAGAGTGAGCACAGAGTGCCTACAGGCACGTAAAGAATTTAAGAGATTATATGCAATAGACTCACTTCATCATAGCTTTGTACCTTAGATACCAGTGTACTGAAATTTGATAACAAAGTGAGTATTTTACTACTGATAATATTCCATATGCAATAATCTTATTGAACTAATCTGAAGGCTCTGTAAATTAATAAAAAAATAATCTAATCTAAAATAGATGTTTTATTTAAGAAATATATGATATACCCTACAGCACATGCCTCCCACATCTGACAATAAGACCAAATATTTCTCATGGATTTTTAAAGGAGTCTATAATTACTTGTAAGACAGATTTCTGGTCACTTAGCATGTTAACACATTAGACTAACCAAAGATCTAATTAAGTGAACCAGCTGAAGTACTGAGATGAATGCAGCTTCTGAAATGAATTGTATATTTTTTCATTGGAGGAATCGATGGTGGAAGTCCCACTCCAAATATGTATATATTGATTCAGGTGCTGATTTTAGGTTTGATCTAAGAATTTGCTATGTTATTACATCTGCCTCTGGAACACTATTTGATTCATGACACAAAAACTGAAAGTCAAAAACTCCCTCACAAAAAAGCACATACTTCTAATAGAGCTAATAATAGAAATTTTTGTAGTAAAAAATTTTTCCTTTGAGAATGCTGATTTGATGAAAAAAGACTTCTTCATACAAATGGGTCAAAGCTGTTGAAGATTAAATTTACTATTAACTATGTTTCTACATCCAGTTATTAATCTGGATTGCCTGCTTTCTAAATAAATTAATGGTATCTAGTATAGAAGATTTTTTTTTTTTTTTTTTTTTAAGTTTCCACAGAACGTAGGTTCCCTTTTCTGGACTTTTTTGTTTTCTTAAAACTTTGGCAGTAAATTTCAAAGAATAAAATAGAAATAAATCATGTTCTGTAATACTTAAATAATTTCAAACATCTGTTTTCTTCTACATGGGAATATTGGGAAGGGAAAAAGCCCAAATCTAAATTTTATTTAAATATTTTGTACCCAGCTACATGTGTTCAATGATGATTATTCCCATAAAAATTATAACGTGCTATATTCTATTATTTTGCTAATTATACATTGCCATCTGTGGGGAACAATGAATAATGTAGTAATACTGTTACTTGCAGGCCAAAGTCAGAAATATATTAATGCTTGTTATTCAAGACAAGTACAAGTTATAGTTTTCATAATTTGCCCAGATTGGAGTTAAATGTGGACACAATGAAATGCATGAGCATTCTGACACAAGGAGATTACACCAGCAAAATTTAGAATCAGTGACTAAAATATTAAAATATTTTCATTTTGGATACCAACAGAGAAATGTCCTATTCTCAAACTAGTGTTGCACACGGTCTCAGTGTCTCAGTGTGAACCTCTAAAGCAGAATGGTTATGATGACACTGGATCACTTTTAACCTGCCCTTTCTCTCAAACCCTTGTGATGAGCATATGACTGAGATATTTTTAGTCTATGTTTTTCAGTTGGTTAGATTTAAATAATGTCAGAGCTGTGTTACCGCTTTCTATTGTAGTATTTCTACAAGGTTTTGCTAAGGATATATGTCACACGTTATGGAGCAGTGACATAAAAAAATACTTGGAGGTGTAAGTACTTTTGAGATAGCTTTAGTAGATTATGAAGCAAAAGTAGTCAAGATTGGCACAGCTTGATTCAGTGATATAAACAGAGCAGTCACTGAGGAATAACAAAAATCTCAGAACTGTGCTTGTGTACTTGTACATCTTCTTGGATGGATCTGTTTGGCTGACCACAAAAGAGAGCTAGGAGTGAAATAATATACCTACAGCACAGATGATCGTCTGGGGAATCAGGACATGGAAATACACTGGGAGCCAAGATTTTTGCCAGAATAAAGTGGCTCAACTTCTATTGGCCTGAAGGCTAGGACAGAATATTCCCTGTGCTGAAGACTTCTGTAGTCAGAAAGTTTAGAATATGTAGCTATCTTTAAATATGTATGTGATATATAGTATTATGTACATTATAAAGTTTCTTTCTATAGAGACACAGGCTACTTTGGGAACATGTATTTTTCGTTATTTTTGTGGTATATATAAGAATAATTTTAGCCTAATTCATTTTTTCTCTAGCACTGTAGGTCAGAAAATACCATCTTGTCATTGTTAGTAACAAACCATGAGCTTTGTAAGAAACCTACAAGGACTCAGAAATATCTTGTCAGACTTACTTTTTCTGGACCTGGTCTGGCTTGCCTGAACCTGTGTTTCAGTTTGTTTAGCCATAACAGCAATTGTCTAACTATAAGGTTATTATTGTCATTAGCTTAGCTTTCTGATTGTGTAGCGTAGTCCCTTCGTTATATAACAAGGGACGTGCTAGTCTACAAAGTAGTTTTACAACAATTTGAATATAGTTCAGTAACTAATAGAAATAAAAAGTATTTTTCTGGTGTAAAGTTAATCATCTATTGCCGTAGAATAAAAATGTAGTGCAGAGAAGTTCAGTCATGGATGACAGCAGGGGCCTTGAAAGTTTGGGTGCATAGATCTATAAGTAAATCTCCAATGACCAATTACTGACCATAAAGAGAACGGTATTTTGGGAGCTGGGTAAAAAAAGTTTTAAGCATTTCAAAGGGAAAAAAGAACAAGTATGGAATATATGCAAAACATACCATGTACTGTAAAACTTCAAAATAATGTAGAATTTGTGGACCAATGAAAGAAGAATGATTAGGTGGACTATGGGAACAAATGCATAAGAATGACCTCCAAGGATGAGGAAAAACATCATCATATCCTCTCAGTGAAGAACTTGGGGTGCTGACAAGTTAGTTCAGCCTTCTTCCAGCCTTATCTTCTTAAAGAAAATTGTTGCCATTGACCTGAAGACCCAGAGGGGCAGTGAAAGAGTGAGGATAACACCATTTGTATAGCAGTGCTAACCACATTACTAGTGAGGCTTTTTCTTTAATAATCAGATACTTTGGACTAACAGTATTAGTATCATTGTAGCTGCACTAATATTAAGCTAATAAGCTAACAATGAATTCTTTGTTTTGCATATAAAGGTGTGTGTTTGCAATTTGTGTGTGTCTTGGTTGCAATTTGGATGGAATAATTCAAGTTCAACAGTTGGATCCAATAAAGAACATTTGGCACCTGTAAGTTAGAACTTTTGGTTCCCATAGGTTCTAAGACTCAAATTCTGTTACATGGACTTTCTAGTCAACAAAGAGAACAGCTAGGAAACTAAAAATCTTCATGAGACAGACCATAAAAACAGACCATAAAATCCCCTATGTCCAGCATAAATATGTCTGTATCAGTTGCAAGGAATAGTGTATGATTCAGAGTCTCTTCTATGTATAGGTCCATCCACCTTGTGATTTGGGGAGGCGGGGGAAGTGTAAAGAGAAAGAAAGTGTTAGTGTCAGTTCCTGGGTTTTATACAACTAGGGTCTTCTCACCCAGTAAGGGGAGTCTGAGAACTTGTCTGCTGTGACTGTGAAAGGCCAAATGTACCAGAGGAGCGGGTCTGGGTTATCAAAATAACAGGCAGAAGCTGGAGAAAACGGATGCAAAGAAACTATAGAACTGAAAATCAGAAGATTTGGCAATACTGCAACAAATCTCATAGCCAGGTGTCTTGGGAGGAAAAGAGGGAAGGGTTGTGTTTCTGGTTTTTAAGATCCCAGCTAGTGGGGCTGAATTGCCATGCTGGGGGTCTCAGCTTCCCTTTGAAGCGGTCTGTGCTTACATGTGGCTCTGTGGATGATGGGGTAAACTTCGTAAAGGTGACCTAAAAAACTTCAAAAAGTTAAAAGCCAGGAGATGGTAAAATCCTGGTCTGAGACACTCTGGGGAGAAGATATTCTGGACCAGGTTCCATTAAACAGTGGTACTGCTGTATTGGGCTGTGGCCACGGGGCATTGACAGTCCAGGCTGGTCCTAGTGAGTGAGGAGACATTTCTCCTGTGACTTTGAACTACTTGATCTCTCTCTGATGCATTTCTAATGCAAATTTTCTCAGTTCATTTGTTGTCTTTAGAGCAATAGCATAAGTAACTAATCTGGAAAACCTGAGCCATGCTGGACCGTACAACTGAAATACCTGTTTGCAGTGAGAGCTGCTGATGGTGCTGGCTCTTCCTCTAGTGCTTTAAAATTACCTTTCTTCCCCCAGCTCTGCCCATGAGGATGGAAATGTGGCCCTTTTTTTATCTAGATTGCCATGTGCCAGATTTGAGTTGTAAAAGGGCTGCATTTAAGCATCACTGTCTGTGGGGCTGTTCAGAGCTGGGTTGATTTCTTTGGGGGATTTTGAGCACCACGTCCTGCTGTAAGTGTGTTGATGAGCATCACCTTGCACAAGTGTGTCCCAGGAATTGACCAGCCTGGCAGTGAAACAAAAAAGATGTTTCAGTTCAGCATTAATGAAGGAAAATTCAAGTGCCAGAAGCTCCTAGACAAACTGAGCATAAGAAAAACACAGCAGCACATTAGAAGGGAGGAACCACCTTGATTTTGGGTTTTTAGGGCTGAACAGTGTGTGCTAGAGCTGGTCTGATGGGACACGTTTGGAAAGTATTTTGGGATAACACAGACCAGGCTCGAGTACCATGGACACGGGAGAATGGAGTCGCCTCCTTTCCAAAATCTTCAGTCTTGAGGTTTTATCGTGGTCAGAGCTGATGGGCTGGAAGCGATGCTCTGCTTCAACTGGCCAAGAGCCATGACCAGGGGACAGAGAAGGATCTGCTTTGGAGAATGAGGAATTGGGTCGGTTGGTAGCACTCCGAAGGTAGTGGTCAACAGCTCAATGTCCAGATGGAGATCAGTGACAAAGTGGTGTCCCTCAGGGGTCTGTACTGGGACCAGTACTGTTTAATATCTTTATCAGTGACATAGACAGTAGGATGGAGTGCACCCTCAGCAAATTTGTAGATGACACCAAGCTGAGTGGTGCAGTTGACACACCTGAGGGACAGGATGGCAACCAAAAGGACCTGGAAAAGCTTGAGAAGGGGGTCCCATGTGAACTTCATGAGGTTCAACAAGGCCAAGTGCAAGGTCCTGCACCTGGGTCGGAGAAGCCCCTGGTATCAATACAGGCTGGGGGAGGAAGGGATTGAGAGTAGCCCTGCCGAAAAGGACTTGGGGGTACTGGTGGATGAAAAGCTGGACATGAGCCAACAATGTACACTCACAGCCCAGAAGGCTAACTGAATCCTGGGCTGCATCAAAAGAAGCGTGGCCAGCAGGTCGAGGGAGGTGATTCTGCCCCTCTACTCTGCTCTAGTGAGACCCCACCTGGAGTCCTGCATCCAGCTCTGGAACCTTCAGCACAAGAAAGACATGTATCTGTTGGAGCTGGTCCAGAGGAGGGCCACAAAAATGATCAGAGGAATAGAACACCTCTCCCATGAAGAAAGGCTGGGAGAGTTGGGGTTGTTCAGCCTGGCAAAGAGAAGGCTCTGGGGAGACATTATTGCAGCCTTTCAGTACTTAAAGGGGGCTTATAAGAAAGATGGGGACAAACATCTGTCGTGGTTTAACCCCAGACAGCAAAAAATAAACGCCACGCAACTGCCTCACTCCCCCCCCGGCACCTCACCGGTGGGATGAGGAAGAGAATCGGGAAAGGTACGAGTAGGAAAGCTCGCGGGTTGAGATAAGAACAGTTTAATAATTGAAATAAAACAGAAGTAGAACAGCAATAATAACAAATGGGAACAACAACAATAACAGAATATACAAAGCAGATAATGCACAGTGCAACTGCTCACTGACCGCCAACCGCGTGTCCTGAACCAGCGGGGCGAGCCTGCCCACACACCTGGTTTTTATACTGAGCATGATGTCACATGGTATAGAATACCCCATTGGCCAGCTGGGCCCACCAGCCCGGCTCTGCTCCCACCACCCTGGGGCAGGCATCACCCAGCAACAGCCAAAGCATCAATGGGCCATTAATGCTCCTTTCATACCAAACCCAAACACAGCACAGCACACCCCCAAGCTTCCCCAAGCTATGGGGAAGAAAGTTAACCTTGTCTCAGCCGAAACCAGGACAACATCTTAGCAGGGCCCGTTGAGACAGGACAAGGGGGAATGGTTTTAAACTAAAAGAGGGTAGATTTAGACTAGGTATAAGGAAGACATTTTTTACAATGAGTGTGGTGAAACACTGGACCAGGTTGCCCAGAGAGGTGGTAGATTCCCCATCCCTGGAAACATTCAATTATTTGCTGGAAGCCACTGTGCAGCAGG
>VZTQ01015693.1:0-132599 GCA_013400755.1 Pelecanoides urinatrix
CTGTCCCTTCTGAAGAAGGGACACAACTTTAAGTTGCCCAGATTTTGCCAAATAGAATACAGATTATAGACAGATTGATGATAGGTGGATGGTGAGGTGAACTGAAAACTGGCTGGGCTGAACTGACAGGCTTGAAGGGTTGTGATCGGCAGCACAGAGTGCAGTGGGAGGCCAGTGGTGTACCCCAGGGGTCCATACTGGGGTCAGTAGCATCTTCATTAATGACCTGGACGAGTGGACAGGAGGCTGCACCCTCAGCAGACTTGCAGATGATAGAAAACTGGCAGGAGCTCTTGCTGCACCAGGTAGTTGTGCTGCCATCCTGAGGAACCTCAGCAGGCTGGAGAAATGGGCTGACAGGAACCTTATGAAGTTCAACAAAGGGAAGTGCCCAGTCCTGCCCCTGGGGAGGAATAACCTCAGGCACCAGTATGTGCTGGGGGCATCTGGAAAGCAGCTTTGCAGAAAAGAACCTGGGAGTCCTGTTGGACACTAAGCTGAAGATGAGGCAGCAAGAAGCCCTTCCAGCAAACGAGGCCACCAGCCTCTTGGGCTGCATTAGAAGAAGCATGGCCAGCAAGTTGAGGGAGGTGATTTCTTCCCCTCTACTCAGCGCTGCTGAGACAAATCTGGATTCTGTGTCCTGTGCTGGGCTTCCCAGTACAAGAGAGACATAAACGTGCTGGGGTGAAGGGCCACAAAGATGATTAAGGGCTTGGAGCATCTCTCATACAAGGAGAGGCTGAGAAAGCTGCCGTGGTTTAGCCTGGAGAAGAGAGAGCTTGGAGGGGATCTTAGTGATGTACACATGTATACTTGTTAGGTTGTTATAAAAATTATTTAAGGAAAGAAAAAAGGGGAAGAAAAAAGAAAGTATTTAATGAAGTGAGTGTTTTTAATATGCAAAGGCATACTCCCCCCCCAACTTTTTTTTTGCCATTTCTCACTCATTTCTCAGTATCATTGCTTGGGCTGTCAAGGCTTCTTGTTCCTTCTGTCCCCAGAAATGGCATCCAAAGAATTGACGATTGTTGTTTGAATGATTAAATATGGTTTGAACTTTGGAGGGATAGGGCAGTTCTTTTTAAATAGAACTCGGGTTTAAATGTAAGTTTGCTTTCGCTGCGAGTTTGAACTGAAATGCATCGTTGTCCTCACTTTACTGTAATGATTTCATATAAAATTATTTCAGATGTTCATATTTTTAATGCAGAATAATAAAATACAATAGTACTGGTGAAGGAAAAGGAGAAAAAATTGGTAGTTTACATAGTAAACATTATAATGTCTTGTGTGACCTAATTTTAAGTCACATGCCAGAGGACTTAGAAAAGGGAAATAGTCTCATTGTAAGATTTTTTTCTCTGAAAGTCATTGTAAACTTTTCCTATTCAAATTTTTATCACACTTTCTGATCTATATCAACACGCAGCAGCCTACTGTTCTATGTGTTTATAACTTTCAAATATGCGCTGCTGCCAGCATTTCCATTTCTTTTCACTTAAGCTATCTGTATCCTATCGTGATCAAACTTCTTGAACACTTGAAAATAAGTGCAAGTGTTTTCTAAAACACTTGCAATTTTTTTGTAAGGTTTTTGCCTCCTGAATGATCGTATGAATATGGGACAGTGTATCTAGAACAAAACAGTATTTTCTTGCTCTGCAGCTGTATCCGGCAAAGATGGCATGGATTAAGGCAGGTTATGAATTTAAAGCATGGTGTAGTTGTTCCTGAAACAGCTGTATGTACAAGCAGTTCTACAGTCAAGGTACAACGGCTTGTGGGTGTCTCAAAGAGGATGGCTTCATCCTTTCTCCCATTCTCTGCTCCTGGCGAGGAGGTCCCCCTCCATCCCTTTTGCCTGTGCCTGCTCTGGTGCTTCTACACCCTTCCAGTGATCTCCTTATCTCACCAAATTGGCAGAAAACTCTACAAAGTTTTTGTTTACTTTTTTTTCCTCCTTGTGTTCGTTTTCTTCAGCATTTTTGAGTCACTGTGCGGGTGGTAAGGAGGAGGTAAGAGCACTGAGCTGGGAGCAGAGGGGATGGGAGAAAGAAGAAGGATGTTCCCCTCTCAGTGCTGGAGAGCTTCTAAGTTTGTTCACTGTCTCTTATAATCTAGAGGAAGACTGGATTATTCCAAGTGAGTTCAACACGAAGGTAAACTACTGGAAAGGATACTTTCATTTGGGAACAGAATTATGTACTTTCAAACTTGCTCAAAACTGGTTAAGCAGAAGCAGCTGTCTGTACAGACATCTTAAATGTCCTGCCTTTTAAACTGAAACTATCAATATGATATTTGAATAAATCACAAATGCAAAGACAGTCAAAAGATAATGGTTAAATTTCCATTCTATTGCTTTATTGTTTTCATTCCATTGTTTTATTATTTTTTTCTATTCTGTTGTTATATTATTATTTTATTATTTATTTTATTCCAGACTATTTTAAGTGGCATTGTTTCCTGTGTCTGTTGTCCCCCCCATCCCTGGTTTGGATTTCATATTTTTTTTTAACTTCTACAGGAACGTCTCAAAGTCCACTAGAAACAAGAGAATCCTTTGTGATGGATTCAGACAAGCTTTCATTCTAGCCCATCAAGCATATAAATAAAGTGTAAATTTTATAGTAACAGTTTTAAAATCTTCATGATCCAGAACATGCAGTAGTAATGTGATATTTTATGTAATAACACTCTTTCTCCTTCTTGTAGGTCCTTTTGTTCTGCATCACAGCTGCTCTGTTCATGTTCTTTTTCAGGTATGTTGCTAGTATATCTATTTATGTTTATAAAGATTATTTTAAACCGCATTTCTAAGAGGTTACTTGATTTTTGGTATTCATCTGAAAACTTGACTCAAGCTTTCAAGTATATTCTTGACTCAAGCTTTCTGAATTGAATGTTGCTCTTTAATGCTTCCATGGCATTAAAAACTGAGTGCTGTGAACATAATTGGGCTAAAAAGGGAAATGCTGAGTTAAATGCTTTAAATCGTCTGGAGATTATACTGATTACTTAAGGAGCCTCCTCTCATCTCATAATTAAGACCCTGGAGATCTAACATTACATAGTATGAAAATGGCTGAAATACTGCTTTTCGTATGTGTTCTTAAATAGCTTAGCGCAGGGAAAATAACATTTTTTTCTTCTGGTGAAAGTAGAGGAGAACAGGAAAATGAGATTTTACAGTCTTATATCAAATATTTGACATGCGTGCAGGTGCAACTACCTTCTTTTAATTCGAGCAAACTAGTTTCACATATATTTTCACAAGTTATCAATTGTATTCCTTTTTTAAAACATATAGTAGTGGGGTCAGATGTGACACTAATTTTAATAACTTTTTTCTCTCTCAGTTTGCAAGATATATGTAACAAGTAATTTCCCTTGTCATTGTTTCCCTTTTAAACACCAGACCTCTCAGATTTCCTTTATTATATCTTGGGCTGGAAAGTTGCTTGCTAAAGTAACCTTTGACTACAACCCTTTGACTTAGAGCTTTCTGTGGCATGTAGCCATCTATGGCTCTTCAAGCCGTATGATCCCCTGGTAATTGCAAAACTCTGGAAGCTGTGGCTTGTTTTTTCGTAATTCCATTACTTACGAATTACTTACGGATATTGGCCAAGAACAATCTGTGGACAGGAGAGAGCTGTTAATTTGAAGGCTTCGAAGAAGCATTCATCCTTTCAACTACCATCCATTAAGACCCCTGCATCGGCAGTCTTCTCCTTGCTTTATTTTCTTCTACTTTCCAGAGTCATGACATAACAGCCTCGGAGAATTTGACTTGGAAGGTTGAGGTTAGACACCTGTCTGTTAAAATGTTGATTAAACCAGCTCATAATACTAAAATGCTGGTCAAAGCTACAAATGTTGTACAGAGAAAACTAGTTGTCTCCTGTCTGTCTTTGGTAATGAACCAGTGTTTCAGAGACAACTTGGAAGTAAAATGAGAACTGACCAGAGCCCAGAGGTATTTGGTGAATTCCTCCCTGGCCTGACACAGCAACGCTGACAGTTGAATGGGCTCGAAAACACTTTCTTTTCTAAAATTAGTCCCTCCATGCCAGGGTTGATGGATATCCTGTTGAGCAATCATCAGCAATATTTAATTCCTTTGTCTCTGGTTTTGTAACAGAGGAATTAAATTTAGGACCAGGAGATTATAGGTCCATTAGTTTAATTCTCAGAAAAAAAATCAAAATAGTTTAAGAAGTTTTCAGTGCATTTTTGTGTCCCTTTTGATTATTACACGCCAAGAAGAATACGGAAAAGGCAGAGAAACCTTAGAGTTTCTCCTCCAGTGATTTGGAGTTTGGAAAACATGGTTTATTTAAAAGGATGGATTGTGGTTGTTTAATTTAAAAAAATAAATAAGGGATGGAATAATTGTCTTCATGTACATACAAGACTGCTGAAAAGAGGAAGAGAATAAATAGTCTGTTCTTGCTGGCTGTGATAGATAACAGAGCAAGGCATTTCTTCTTAAAATAATAAATTGCAGCATGGATGAATTCACTTAGATAGTGAGGAAGGAAATCTTAAGAAAGAAGCGGTGAAAAGATTCTCTGGCGAGACTACAGATTGTCTGACTGTCTATCCTTTCAGATCTGTAGGAACAGGTTTTGGATAATATAGGTATTACCACTTAGGGAAAGGCATATTTGACTTCCTCAGACTCTTCCAGTTTTTGATGCACATCAATGGCTGTCATATTGTGAAATATTTGATGTAATAAACTGTCAAAGACAGTGGCCAGTAAAGGCTTTGGAGGAGGCTAACCTTGCAGTGCTTTGCTGAATGCAACTTCAAAGGTATACCTGGAAAAAAAATCCAAATTATGGCTCTGTGCTGTAGAAATCACCATGTCTTGTAGAACGTATGGAGTGGAGACAGGAGGGCCGTCAAAGGCAGGGAACACATCGGTGGTTCAGGTGCGCAGGGGCATCTCTGAAAATTAGTAGAGGAAGAAATGTGACTCTTTGACCACACTGAATTAAAGTGTTCTTCCACAATTTCTAGTCATAGAAATACGGTAGGAGAGCAACAACTACTCAGGGAGAAGACAGACGACAGAGAGGTCACTCGATCAGTCCTCAAAAATGCTGTTGACTGCTAACAAACGTTTATTGACACTCTCCTTCAAAGGTGGCTTTTTGTCCTCTCTGCCCCACCAAAATGTCCTAAAAAGTGCTGAGAGCAGTAGCACTTTTGGTCACCAAGATCATATGTAACCCCTTTCGTTGTTAAAGACAAACCCCTAATATCTAAGTGGTGTAATCTGAAGCGTAAAACCTTTCTAAAAAGAGACTTAATGTCAGTATACCTCTATGCTACCAAAATACAGCTGATGCTTGAGAGTCAAATGACACAAGGAATAAAAGCAAGGTAGCTTTTATTTTCTGAGTTCGTATAAATTGCCTTATCTGAGGCTGTTGTTAAGTTTTCTGAACTCAGAAGTGATTGATGTCCCCAGTCAGTCGCTCTGGTTGGCACTAGCATTCCTGGCAGCTCCAGGGTTAGCTGAATTTAGCCACTATTTTTGCTCTGTGTAGTTTTGAGCTGGATCATTTTCCTTGCACAGGTCATACCACAATGCACGGTAGCTGGCATCGGTGCTATGAGCCAGCGTTGGTAAGTGATTGGGATAAGCGTGGAAAGCAGACATGCTCTGCAGCATTCACATGGACTTTTGTCATTTTAAAATGACTGCATACCAGCATGGCTTAAGGTGATCTTTGCTGAACCTGGGAGATGAAAAGTTATTTGAGTTGGAAAGTTCAGAATGGTTTTCTTCGTGGAGGAATTAGGGTATATTCTATACGTCACACAACTTTCAGGATATCTTTCAGGTTGCCATGTTAATAACAGCCTGTTAAGTTGAGCTTGCTTAGTGTTGCTTCAGAAAGGCAAGTGCTCTGGTTGATAGTTATCCATTAAAAGAGAACAAAATCAATATGGCACATAATTGTAACATGATCATACGTCTCCCTTGTCGTGGGTATTTTCCTACCCACACCGTTAGGAAATATTGCTATAACAGATGTATGAAGGTTGGTCCATGGAAGTATAGGCAAGGTCTTCTCAATTTATTTGAATATTTCCTTTTCTAGCGTAATGAATTTTCTTAGTGTCTCATTATAATGTCTATCTTGAATTATTTTCAAAACAAATTCTGTGATGGTCTTTTGGCCAGGCAGTTATAATTTGACAATGCTTCTCTGTGACTGCCAACCCTTACACTTCTGATTTCTGCCTCCAAAGCAGCAGAAAGGCTCAAAAGCCTGTGTAATGGATCTGGGGAGTTTATTATTTAAAAAAATGAAGTATTCAGATAACCTTCCTGTTATTTGATATAGAAAAGGTTTCTTCAACTGTAAAATGAATGCCCTTTACTCTCTGTTGGAAGGCTTTGTCTTCGCATTGTGTTGACTTGGTACCCCTGATCCTCCTAGCCCATCCCTATGGCAGATGTTTCACACTAGTTGAAAACTTCACTAAGCAGCCTTGATATTTATCACTGGAGTTTCCCCAAAATTTTGTTGGACTGTTCAAATGTTATTGCATCTACTGCAGGACAAGAAGAAAAAGAAGTTGCTAAATCTCAAGAGTTAAGAAGTGAGGTCAGAGAACTGAAATGGTAGAAGAAAAAACAGTAATAATTACTCCAGAGCAGATAAAGTGAGAAGGGAGTCAGAATGAAAGGTAAATTCAGAAGAACAACATAGAAAGGAAGACGGTAGGAAGAGGGAAGGAGAGAGTGACTGAAGAGGGAAAAAATAAGATCATGTCAGCAGACAGGACAAAAAATAGAAGAATATGCTAGGAAAAAAGCAGCTGAAATGCAGATGATAGGTTTACAAGCAACAAAGTTATATTTACAGACAGAGGAAGCATATTTTAGTATAGTATTTTTTTCTTTCTTCTCTTCCATCCTCCTTTTCTGGTACTTTTCTCCTAACTTATACCTCCATTTTTTCTCAAAATGCTTCTGCTCAACTCCACTGGAAGCGATGAAATTATGCATCACTCATTTGTGGATAATTGTAGTATACCTTAACTTGTATAGTGCAGTCTGTCATAGGTGTATGTAATGCACACATATAGTTAACCACAGTTGAAACAGGATTCTTTCCACTTCCACCTTTTTTTTTTTTCCTCAAAAACTTACATACAGAAATGTGTCTGGGGAGAGGAACATTTTCAGGTGGCATTGAGCGCCATGGAAACTTAATACTCATTGCTTAGTCAAAAAAAGGTAATTTGTGATGTCATACCATGTCATGTATGATTTGTTTAAAAATGCACCATTTTTTAAAGTGTCTTGGAACAAAGCACACTTCTCTTTAATGCTTCTAATTTTTTTAAAAAAATTACAGTTTGCATGGAATTAAGGTTATGGGTGGAAAGGTTTTGATTATACCATGATTTTATGTCATCTTATTTCAGTTCGAATAGTTCATGGTACTGGCTGTCCAGAATACTGTTCTAGAATAATTGAATAGAATAAAACAAACAAGCAGGAGGAATCCTATAATGTTCAAAATAAATATTTGTAAAATACAATTGAATTAATGTTATTTTAGTAGCAGTTTTATGTTGAATATTACACTTTTTGGAAGGTTGATGCAGTGGCTGTGTTTTTATACATATTTGAAGAAATCCGCATAGTATAAAACTTGCAATCTCTGCACAATAAGTGAACACCTACATATAAATCCTATCCACATAAACTTAGAAAATCCAGCAATTTGGGTGAACATGTGTTGGCAGACTACAGCACTGGTTGCTATAGTAGTTAATCCTTAAACTATATACTACCAGTTTATAACAGGCATATGTTAATTCATCTGCTCTGAAGCCTAGAAAGAAGAGCTCCATATATGAGCTGAAACTAGCTTTTATGGGAAGTTGGATGTTTCTGATGATTAATTGATCATAAGTTGAGGATAAAGTCTGCCTTCTATAGAGATAAATGTTAAAATGTTATTTTCTGAAACAATAATTTCAGACAATCAGAAGTTATTGCTGTGATTTCACAAAGCCGAACATGGTGTTTTTCATAACTCGGGCTTTGCATAGCTCACCACAGAAAGCTCCTGAACTTTCTGCACTGCATCTGCATTTCTTAATGTCGTTTATATATTATCTATTGATTGAAAATGGATAATGAAAAATATAATGGAAAGAACATCTAAGAAATGCAGATACAGTGGCATATACTGCATTAAGATGGAGTATTGAAACTTGTGTAAAGTCACTGAAAGCCTTTAAGAAAGGTCCTTTTGTTTGCAGAGCCCTTTATTCTATCTCATTAATGAAATTCTAGCCTCCCAAATTACAGCTATTTACTCTTCTTTCCCCGTGAAACACATATCCTGTAATATATGCAGTATTTTCGACATGATATTTCAAAGTGCCTTTATTTTCTTTTAAAAATGTGCGGTATGGTGCCATATCAATCTCTCATTTAATCACCTAAGCTTCCTTTTGTACAGAAGCAACTACTTGAAAGATATTTTTGCCTTTTAATTCTACTCTCTTTTTTAGTGTAGGAGAAGCAAGCTTAATAGTCGGAGTTGCTATTATAGGGATTTAGTATCAAATAATCTTCCCCTTTCTTACAAAGATTATTTTTAAGTCTTTTACATTTGCTGTAGAATTACAGGAGTACATTAAAAGTCCTCTGCTACTGAATTATTAGGTAATAAATCACAAGAAAAAAGCAGAGGAGATTTTTTTCCTGTGTTTATACATGTTTTTTACTGTTCTTGTATAAACACCTCAAAGTTAGTGGTTCAACGTGTTGTTTTGGTAACTGTCATGCAACTTGATTTCTTAGGCATTTTGGATGACCTGGTAAGTAGATGAAAACATTCAATTTGTTTTATTTAGTGTGAGCAAAAGTAAAACATGATATCGCAGGAGGGGGTTGTGATGAGAAGATAACTGTATAGGTTAACTCTGACACTTCCCTGGCAGAGCACTGGGTTTAGACTTGCATAGGCTTAGTTCAGATGCAAATATGGGTAGAAAGGTGAGATAATCTATCTTCTGTTTATATACCAATAGAATAAAAGGTGAAAAAGTATTTTTACTTTTTTATTTTAATGAAGCACATTTTTTTCCTCTCTCTCATACTCTTTTACCAGACTTCCACTGCATTTCACTTTTTCTTTTTTTTCTCTTAAAACTTGCAGTGCCATGTAGTATTGTTTTGGTTTGAAGGGAAGTTGCTGCCGAGTTTTGCAGAGCTGGGGTCCTACCTCTCTGCTGCTCTCATAGGAGGGGGAGACTGGTCTCCCCAAGCTCATGTTGTGTATCTCAAAAAGGATGTAGTAGAGTTAAAGACATGTCTTAAGCAAATATTTTAAGTGCAAGAATTTGACATTATTAGATTTTCATACAGGTAAGAAGAATTTCTAGACTTAAAGTTATTACAAAGAAAATATATAATAGGGTGCAAAATTGCGGTGCCCAGCGGGACCTCCCAGGAGGTTTGGGAGCCTGTCCTGATGATGTTCTTGCACCTTCCTTTAATCATCTGCGGTGGCTGCTGTAGGAAATCTGTGAGCAAATCCCACTTTTTCTATTTCTGTGTTCTTATATTTGCAAGTACAAATCACTATTTCTCACCTGTTCATTTGGGTAGCTCAGGAGGAATGGGACGATAATGGTATTCATAAAATTAAAATAAATCAGTTCTGATTTCCAGTCTAGTGTTAAAGAGAACCTTACAACAATTAGATCTTTAGTGTGCCTATGGTGCCTGCTGTAAATAGGTTTTCAAGATTCATCTTCAATTTTAGGCACCTGTCTGATATATTTAGGTTAGGAAATATGAGGAAAAAGATGGGCAAATCAGGAGGCCAATTCCCGTCTTGTGTGGGCTTAATTTCTGTGGCAGAGCTGCATTTCTCTAGCTGATGATACAGGTGATTGTGCACAAACTTACTTGCATGAATCTAGGCGGAATAAATCTAGGCTAATGGCTTTGCTCAAAGTTACCTAGAAACCATACTAAAATAATTCTGAGAGGTGGTAAGTGTTAAGAATTCATGAAATGCTGAGAGGTCATGGAAGATGATTTTTCTAACTTATTCTGACATGGCTTGTATTATCCTTCTATTTCATAAACCCGTTTTTTAGCTTTAATATGCAAAAAAATACCTTGTGTTCTGCTAATAGGAGCAAAAAAGGACGAGGGCATCTATATATACATATATGTATGTATTTAATTATTGATTTTTCTGGGTTATCACCAAAGTCTTTGGATGGGAATGAAAGGAAGAAGACATCATAGAATTAGTTCTTTCCTACGTGGAAAAATTATGTTAAATATTTGAAAGCCTCCTTCTGAATTCTGAAGAAAATAATTTTAATTTGTACAGTAATATAAAGTACAAAACTACAGTGAACTTTGTAATCTTTTTAAATCCTTGTCAAGAGTAAAAAGAGAAACCATTTATACTTTCGATGCATCCTAGAGATGCATCTCATGAATTGGAAAGGCAATTTAAATTGCTGTTGTTTTATCTTTATCTTTCAAAAAATACACGACCATGTTATCATTGACTTGTTTCTGAATTCCACATATATTTTTGGTAATATTCACCTGATGTCTGTCATATTTTTTGCCAGTTTTGGAATAGCGTTTAAAGTATTCCTTTGAATTAGCCATCTGTCAAATAATGTTCAGTTTAATAAGTTTTTTTTCCTGGTGCCGTATAAATTTTCTTGAGAAAACGTGATAACAGTATAGTAAGTTTATGGATTAGAAAGTAACATTTAATATTCATGTTTACCTTCTGAATATATATGTTTGTGACACTGAAATGTTACTAGAGCATACTTATTTTAGCCTTAAGATATCAGGAGTTATTGGACTATTTCCTGAAACTATCCTGAGACAAAACTTTCAACATTTTGATGATGATTATTAATCGCTCAGTGCCTGTTGTGTTTATGTTTCTTCTGAGGAAATGCATGCCACATCAGTCTCTATTCCTTGCACTCGGTATGTGACTCTCAGCCATGGTACGGCTGTCATACCAAGCCAAGCAATGTCGAGAAGTCCACGTGCATCTCCGGTGAGAGGTTACAGAGCGCACGTCTGTAAGCATCATAGAGAACAAAAATAAACCTCAGCATCCGTATTGTAAGATTTAGGTGTTCAAAGGGATAAGCATAAATATCTTCACAATATCTGAAACACTCCTTTTGACAGTAAATTTTAGGAGGAGAGAAGCAACAGAGCAACTGTTACCTGGTGCCGTCCCGGTGCAGAGCCGCGCCGGTGCCCGGTGCCCGCCTCTGCCTCCCCCCGTCCCAGCCGGCAGCTCCGCAGTCTCTCCTGAAAAGCGGGCGAGAGGATGGGAAAGGTGAGATAGAGTCTACAATGGCAGCAGTGTTGTTATCAGCGGAGATGGTTGATTTGTGTCCCTTTCCCCACGTCGCGGTCAGCTGTTGGCTGCGGTGGTGGGGAGGGAAGAGGCTGGGAGGAGGCTCTGGCTGGGCGCTGCATGCGGCGGGGAAGGAGATGCTCCTCTCGAGTGCCTTTCAAAATGTTTTCTTCTTTGAATCCCTCTCACTCTGTGTACACTTGGGGATGACTGATGGGCTATGCCGAGAGCCAAAACTGGCTGCTTCCCCTTTACCTGCTCTCGTTACCAGATACGCTGCTTCACCAGAGAAGAGAAGAGAAACGTGAGGAGGGGAGACAGGATGGTATCCACAGTGGAGGAGTGAGAGGCCAGGCAGGACGGGGTTTCCACCAGCCATGAACCAGCTATAGCTAAAGGAGTGGGAGAACATGGGTGGTTGTGTTGTTAGAGCTGTAGTGCAGCTTTTTGTTTTCGGTTTTACTAAAGTTCTTTAGAGAGAGTATTTATTTGAAAGCATATTGGATCATCCAAGTACCTAATTTACAAGTCACCAGGTAGTTTATCCCCTTCTTTTTCTTCCCCTTGATCTAATAGAGAAACATTATATGCTTTTGCAGTACTCTCTCTCTTTGACTCTGTTTTTATATACCCAAGTATTACCTAAACCTTTATTATGCTCAGATGATACCCCAGAATAAAGGTAATCATTGTCCTTTTTGCTTTTTTTTAAAAAGATGGATACTGCCTCAAATACCTTGAACCACCTTTCTTGTTAAAGGAGGTTTTCCAGTCCCAGTTCATACTATTTTTCACTTTGTTTTTCAAGTTGAAAAGGTGATAGTGGGTTGAAATAAGTAGACGTGTATTTTATTGTTGTATTATACTCATGTCTTCAAACTAGCTCTGTTCTTGAAGGTATAAGCTATGGTTAGATTAGATCCAAATGAGGAATACTAACTATGTGGGCTGAAGTCGGGCTGTTTTTTTATTTTCTCTTGGTTAAATCACACTGCTCATGATCCTCCAATATGCAGAAAGGCTGCAGATTAGGCTTTCTCAGCTGTCAGTGAGTGAAGAAAATGCTGTTCTGTCTAATTCCCTTCTCTCCTAACGTTTTTTGTGGTTGCAGCTTTTCATATTGAGATGTACTGATACATCTGTTCCTTAGTAATACACAGGTCAAAAGTCAAGAAGCTACTCTTAAAAGTGGGTGACTTCTCTTTTGTTGGGCTTCACTGCTTTTAAACAGAAACAAAACCATTTTTACACTAAACTCAGGCAGCTTGCTTTGTTGTTTCCTGTGGATTAAGTGCAAATGATTTTACGCCTATAGGGAAGAAAGGAATACATTGTGATAAAAGTATTGTACGTTTTCCATTGCCACTTTGCATGGTACACGTGCCAATTTGCATGCTATAAAACAACTGAAATGGGGATTTTAGTACTATGTATACACTATTAAAAATGTAACTAAATAGTCTATAGAAATAATTAGTTTCTTTAGGAGTTAAAATGGAACACCGGTTATTGCAAATAGTCCATTGCATTTGCTAAATCAATGTTTACTCTTACAGAAAATACTAACATTTGAATATAATATGAAGAGATTAAATTTAATTTTCCATGTTCGGTCACTTTTAGACATATGGTACGTAGGCTCCTGGAATTTATTTGAACCTGTTCTTTCCAACAGTAAATCTTGTCCTCGTTTTAACAGATTGCTTTACATGTAGTTGGATCCAGTTGCACAGCCTCCTCAAGAGAGGAAATGCATTGCCTACAGGCAAGCGGTACAAGAATTACGGCTGTACAATAGGGAGTATTTTTCCACCATTATCACTTTTCAGTGGAGATTCTTTTTCAGATACGTAACAGTGACTCAGTGAACCAGGAAGGTGTTTACCTGCAAGGTGATCTGGTAGTAACGGGAGAAGCTTTTGAGAGCTAAACTTTCAGGCGTCTCTGTCCAGAGCCATCCCCAAAGGAAGCAAAGGAGGGTCTCCTCCCCTTCTTTAGGTTTTGTCTGTCAATCACAAAGGACTTTTGTCCTCCTGGCATATCGATGTGTCTGGGCTTTGGCTGTTTATCATCTTCCTGTCATCCTTAAATGCAAAATAAAAGAAGGGAAAATAGCTTCTGGTTCTCAGGCTTTGAGAATAAACTACTTGTGGCTGCTGGGGACCTCGATGTCCCAGCTGCCCTGGAATGCCTTCTGCCGGGATGCCATCGCTGGCAGTGCCGCACATCACCCATGTGGCTCCCAGCTCCCGAGGCAGTGGTCAGAACAAGGCTGATGATCACAAGTCAGATGATGAGAAAGCAGTTGAGCTTCCCAGATTCGATTTCTCTCTTTGATCCTGGCATTAAAGTGTCAAGGTCTGCGAGTGGAAGCATAGTGCAGACAAGCTTTCCGGCTGCTGTAATCCTGGTGCTAAAAAGATCCATTCACAGGGTGTAGGGATTGGATTTTATTTTTGCAGGATTTCAAAACTGTTAGATATATTTTGCCTATGTTTATTGCCAAACATTATATAAAGTTAGTTTTTTCCTTCCTCATTTAACATTATTTTTCTGTAAGGTGTTTTCTTGTGTGTATACTATATAGTAAAGAATTGGCAGCTAATTGACTTACTCTTTCACATACATTTGAAGCACTTTACATTTTAAAGATGGAGAACTAAGGGGGAAGATGTAAGTAGGTGCAGAAGGTCAGATACAAAATTGGTGGTAGCGATGCCTTTGTGTGATTGAGTTCCAGTGCAGTTCTTAAATCACAAGGCTCTCTCTCCTGCATTGCTGTTACAGGACACAGTTTAACTTTAAAAAGAGGGGCACGGTAGAGAACTGCTGTCAGAGAATTAAGGTAGGAAGCAGTATATAAGCAGCTATTAACAAGATAAAATTTTAAGTCAAATAAATACTAACTCAGTACATGTATTCTTAATTTCCTTTTTCACCAGAATCCAATAGTTTTATTTGGGCTTTCTGAGAGAGCGGGAAACATGAATTTCAGTTTCCTAATATTCTCTTTTCTATTTAACCAATTTCAAAAGAGAAGGGGAGAAGGAAAAGAAAAGGAGTGGAACAACAAACAGACCGTGCAACTGTAAAAGTTTCTTTTTTACTTTTTGTTGTTACCTTATGCAGTGTTTTCCTGGGGAACTTTACATGTCAATTAGGGTTTGAGAAATGTACTTTTGTAAAATGGTGAAAGTGAAGTTGATTTAATGCTTTTGTACTCTTATTTCTCTTGTTTTCTTTACTCTCCCAGCTCCTTGGCTTAATTTCTTTTTCCCAACTGTTTCCTGTCAGTTCTTCCTGGTTTTGCTGCTGCTCTATTAAAAATAGTTATCTAGTTTTGCTGAGCTGAGGGATATGTCTGTGTAGTTGCTTATTTAATTTAGAAAAACAAAATCCTCCTGACATTAAAGAAAGAAAGAAGAGATCCCTTTGAGCAGCAGTTATGAAACTTTTAAGAACAATCTAGGAAAGGAGAGCCACACCAAGAAATAAATCCTAATACATAGAGGATGGATTAGCTTTCAGAAATCCCTGCTTGTCATTTGAATGTTACCTGGGTTTATTTGATTGCTACAATCCTTTGTTGAGAAACTGAGCTTGCAGTTCTTGCAGACACCATCACAGTCATGAAATACAAGTCCTAAACTGGTAACTCACACTCATCACATGTTTCTGATTTGATAGCAGTCAGGGCAGAAAATCTCCATTTCATGAAAAGCAGAAGGCAATTACATTACATTAGAATCTACATGTTTTGGTATGTATTTTTAAAATAAATAGTCTTTCTGTTTATGTGAGGGTTGCACACAATTAAGTATTTTACATGTAACTACTATGCAACTTTAATATATATTTGTAGTCTAAAGGCTGCAGTCCCAAACATGGTTTTTAACATATGATATTTATATTTCATTTTAGAAACAGGCATATTTTTAACTACAGGCATTGGAAATACTTGGAATTCTGTTCCTGTGAGCTAATTGCTGACTAGAATAGGAAAATAAGAGCTACTTTGTGGTTAGATGCTTGTGGTCTTTCTTTTGGCTTTTGGCCCTAAGATAAAATGTCAGGGAAAACACACTAACGGATAATGGTATCAATCAGTGTATCCTGGACATAATTTGAAGCCTGTCAAATGTCTGCTACTTTATAAACATTGGATTACATCATTCTTCTTCATTCTACCTTCTGCTTATACATTATTTGGTTAAAAGAATATAAAAAATTATGTCATAAATGATTTTCACAGACATGCTTCAGTTCATAAAGTCTCAATTTCACAGAAGAAAAACCTGCTGTGTAAAACCAGCTTCTTCTGTGAAACTGAGTCTTTATGGGCCATTTCAAGTATTCTGAAGAATGAGACATTCTTTATTGTCTTTCGTATGCTTGATATATTGATTAGAAGCCATACTGCGAAACGTTTGTAGTCATATATTTTTAGCCTAAATAATCCTTGCCCCAAAGTAATAGCAAACTGAAATTCAGAATCTGACTCTGCTCTCACTAACATTAATATCAAACCGTGGGTCTAATCATGAGGTGAAACTGTAGTTCAAAAATTCAATGGCAAATTTTCAATGGATTTTTAAGAAACTTGAATTTCACTTATGGTGTGAATAAGAGATTTGTATAAATAAAGAGTAAGTAAGGAAAAACCCGAAGAAACATTAAGTTTAAACAGTCATATTCATAGTTGAGATTTTGCTCTAAAGGGTGAGAATTAATGCACTGTAAGTTAAAATTGAAATATTTTTTTTTTTAAGTAGGAAGAATACCTTAGGTATTTGTAACAGTAATTCTCTGCTATGTCAGGATACTGTGAGATATTTTTTTATATATATAAATTTGAGTGAAAGCATATTTAATTTTTTTCAATGAAACATTAGCCTTTGGCCCAGGATCATGCAAATGCCAAAAATTCTGGGATGGTTCCTCAAATACATTCTTTGAAGTCACTTAGAAGAAATAAGGAGTTGAATAACAGTGTGCATAGTTATTGGTCAAGAATGAATTGTGTCAAGTCAATCTGGCTTCCTTCTGTGAAGATAAGAGGCTTTGTTGATTCAGAAGTAATAGTGGATATCATATCTTCAGACTTCAGTAAGTCTTTAGACAGACGCTCATGTGACATTCTCATAAGCAAGGCCTTAAAGTATGCCGTAGAAAAAAACCCTACTTAAAGCTGGCTGAAAAACCTGAGTACTGAGTTTACTATCAGAGCGAAAGTATCGTCCAGGGATAATTGGTTTCATCCACAGATTTAATGTCAACTGTAAGTCATCATCCTGATCTTTAATAAAGTTGTTGAATAATTAGACCCAACCAGTCTTCTCTTCCAAGATGTCTGGTTTTATCCACAGATTTAATAAACATGTCATTCAAAACAGTTTGGCAAAGTGGAGAAATATTCCCAAAATACAGGTTGCAATTTGGTAATGACAAATGATAAATGAAAGGTTCTGCACTTTGGAAGAAGGAATTAACCGTGCAGGTGGAGAATTTGGAGCTCAGAGCTCTTCCTAGCAGGGCCTAGGAGTTAGATCACAACCTGGACATGAGTCAAAGTTTTGGGATGTGGAAAAAAGCAATTGTAATTGGGTGTATAAATAAGAGAACAGCATGCAAGGCACGTGACGTTACGTTTCTCCTCTCCTTAGTGTTGGTAGCGTCAGCTGAAGTAACAAAACTCAGTCTGTACATGGATAGATTATGCAGAGCCCAGAGTAAAATGAGAATGATGAGACATTTATAGACCATATTCTTTGAGGAACTTGAAATTAGTTGAAATGTTTTTTTTTAGTTTAGAAAAAGTCTAGACTGATAATAGTCTTCTGATGTATGCAATGCTTCTCTCATGAGGAAACAAATAATGAATTTTCTCTTGGGGGGGAAAATAAAAGAAATAATAGACTAAAATTGAAGCAGATTGGAAATAATTATATTGGCAAAACTTTCTAATATTAAGACTCGCTAAGCAGTGGGACAGTTTGTCCAGGGGTACGGAGATTCCATCATTCCATCGTCCGTCACGGAAGACCAGCTTAGACACAAATCATAGAGCTGCAGTCCTTGTTTTTGATGGAGAATAGACTATATGACATTTCTTCTGTTCCTAACTTCTGTAATTTTATGTGATTATTCTATATAACTTGTGATATAACTGGAATTGTAAATATGATTCTCTCTCTGAGGTTGCATGTTGATTTGGAGCTCTGGAGGACTACTCAAGTGGGCAAGCATTTCTAAGTGGAGGCTAACTGCGTAGTGTAATTTATTCATTTCCCATTTTAGACTTTCTTATCTCTCTCTGTTGCTGCATGAAGAACTAAATAAATAGATAACTGCTTATAACACTTGAGGAAAAAATAAATTAATAAAATGCTTGAAACCAGAATGTAGAAATAATTGGAAAAGCTTTCTTGAATTCTGTCTCAATTTTTTTCTTAAAGTTTTAAGAATAGTTGATAAAACAAGGCAAAAAAGTGATTTGATTTGTTCCTGTCCCTTTGAAAAGTTAAATTTCAGACCCAGCTAAAAGAAACAGCAAAGAATCACTATTACGTTTTCTGCATTTGTCACCTTCCAAAGCTGACTTAATGGAATTGGAATTTAACTCATCCTCTGTTGAGGCTCTGTAATACAAACTGGCGGGTTACTGATAGTTGCTGATACACCTCTTCCCACGGGTACAAAGAAAGGGTAAGCCTTATGTTGAAAGCTGAACTTTCAAAGCTTAAAATGTGTGGAGCATTATTTGTGGCTCCTGATAAGAGTGTGAAAGTTTTCACTATACTGTATGTGCTGTGATTTGGTGACAAGGCAGTGTCAGTTTGAGTTAAATCAGCACAACCTCCCCAAGCAGTACTAATGGAATTAGTAATATTATTAGAAATAATAAAAACCAAAGACTGACATCCTACTGTAAATCCATTGACTTCTCTAGACCGTTATCAAATTTGTTAGCATGTGTTACTAAATACTTGAGTTTCTTTTAATAACTGATGAATATAAAGAGAAAGTGCTGGAATAAATTATTTAGGTTTCTCACCCAATATACGTGTTTTTCTTTGAGTGTATCAGAAACGCTTACATTACATGTATGGTAGGCTAAAGTTGAAGATGTGACCATTTACAGTGGTTTTACTGCCTGCATGTAAGCTATTGGTTGTCTTTGGGAAGCATATAGTGAGTTAGCCAGAAGTTATTATTGTGACTTGCCAAAGCAGTCTGGTGGGTTTTTGCTGCACTTTCACTCCCAATCTCTCAGCACATTCTTATTTCAGACACATTTGATTCATAGACAGCTAATATTAATTTAAAAATATAAAATACTAATTTGAAAAATCACATTAAAATCGTATGTTACGCATAATCCTATGGATTTCCCTCTTCTCAAAGTGCACTTGCAGTCCAATAGCATAGCAGCGATTAATAAAAGAATGCTGAACATGCCACATGGTACTTAGAATTACAGATAACACTGGGACTGATACGCGCATTTGCATGCACGTACACCCGTTGAAAAGTAGTTATCTAGGTTTCAGTGAAAGGTATTACAAAAAATGCAGCATTTCTCAGGAAGGAAAAAATGAATATAAAATTAATTTTTTTTTTGAGCGTTCTAAAATGCAGTCTCATTAAGTAATGTACTCAAAGGTGAAAATGTCTGATCTTTGACATCCCTTTCAATTCAAGTTTTGAAAAAGTCATCTGTCACTAGATCTACAAATGCATTTTAAGGATTTAATTTATAATACTGTATTAATTTAAAATAAAGTAAGCAAGACTTTGGGAGACAACCAAAGCTATGATGGTATGTTTTGGGTTCCAGGAACAATTTGATTGTCCATCTTCCCCTTAATTGTATGAAAAATGTGCATTTCTATTATTTGCCCTCTAATTGGTACCTCTCTTTTCCTCCTCTTGAAGAACAACTTTAGCTCAAACTATTCTTTGAGATTGAGCAAAAATGTTTTTGTATATAAATACTTTATTTACTTTATTGTGCATATATATACAGAAGCTCTCTATTACTTGAAATAACTTAAGATTCCATTTAGAAAGGATATGGTGCTTTAAAGTGTCATAGCGTCAAGATGAGATTTGCAAATACGTAAGTGTGAGGTCTTGTTTTTTCCCAGTCTTTTCTGCTCTCTTTTGCACATTACTCCTAAAGAAGTCATCTATTTAGAGGGGCTTTTCTTGTCAGGAAACTGGAAAAGCTTAAACCTCAGTTCTGCCCAAATTATCCTAACCTTCTCATTAGATCAGTCCTGGAGGTTTCCTTTCCACAAACGACGTGGTCTGCTGGACTTGTGCTTTTTACGTCATGTTATTCTATTTGCAAAAGCAGGAAATTAAGGGAAAAACAAACAAACACCAGCCGCCTTTAGCATTTCGGGAGCTACTTGATAACGTATGGATAAAGTTGATTCAGGTCTAAAGTGCTTTAAGATGTATGCAGTGCAGGATAATTTTTCATTTATGCAAGTACTCCTTGTCATACCACATACCATTAGACTGCTAGTAAACCTCGGCATGGTATTTGGACATACCTCTTACTCTGCCACTGTGGAGAGTGAATTTTTGGAGAATGACTCTTTTGGTAGCCGTCTGCTTGATAATACCTTTTTTCTCCCCACTTAATTGGAAAAGATTACCTGGCATACTTGACATTTGTCTCAGGAACCCAATGCCCTCCCTGTTCTGCTCGGCATACCTTCTCCTGTGCTTTGCTTTTTTAATCATACGTCAAATCTAATTTGGTGCAGATATCTCGTTTTGCTTCTTATCACAGCAGGTAGAAGATAGATAGAGCAAAGGGAAGGCAGGGCTGTAAACTCAGCCTTTCCAGAGCCCGCGAGGTGGCAGGCGGGAAGCAGAGCAGCACCCGCCCGCCCAGGCGAGGTCGGGGACCCAGCGGAGGCTGGCGGGAGCCTGGAGCTCCTGGTGCTCTGAGGGCTTTGCAAGCTACAGCTTCAGAAAACTGTCTGTAAAGCTCGTTAAGGAGATAGTTAGTCCTGAGCCTGCAAATGCTGACAGCATCTGCCATATGTGAAGGACATGGGATGGGGGGTTTTTCTTCTGCAGAATAACAGGAAATTTCTTTAACTCATTATAATTTTTTAAAAATGTTTTCCTTTGTTTTAAAAAGTGATGTCAGTGAGTGCCTGACTGTGCAATGGTAGAGAGTTATTAGAGCTCTCCGAGTGTTGGCAGCTGTAGTCACTTCCATTTGTATCTGACTTCTCTTTCTGTTTGCATCTGACCCGTGTGAGCTTGGCTGAGGCAAAATTCAGAAAAAATGCTCAAGGGATGAGTATCTCTCTTGGTACATTTATTTTATTCCGCGATTAAATCAAACTTTTCTGAGGTCAGGGATTTTTAAGAGTAACATTCTATGACACAAATAATCTGTGAACTATTTATCTCACAAAAAGTTTACATTAGGAACTAGGAGATGATTCCCCCCCCCCGCCCTCCCCCAATTAATTTTGTTTTAAGCATGCAAACATACGCAGCACCAATGTAACTGCACAACTTGAATAAAATTCAGCATTAAAAGACTGAAAATCATCCAGCTGGGCACTGTGCAAACTAAATGCGTGTTCAAATTTTATATAGATTCTTCCAAGGTTATGAACATACATAGAAATTATTGTACTGGAACAGATCAATGATTCATCTAGTCCTGCTGAGAAGTGCTGGTGAAGCATGCCAAGACGTAAATCAAGGACTTGATCAGGATATCAAGTCTGTCACGCAGTGCTTAACCCAGCTGGAGACCTGGCAACTGAGTACAAATCATGGGTGACGAAGCTCCCCCCACCTCCATCTTCCTCCCCCGCAGGAGGTCTCGTTCCTTCACTGACTTAAAAAGTCTCAGCGCCAGAAGGTACTTTCAGAAAAATCCATAATGGAACGGTGGTCTTCCGGGTTGTGGTTGGCAGAGGGAGGCCGCTGCCTGTGGGTACTTCCTCCATGCTTCCAAAATGGGATCATGTAGCCAGGAGGGCCCATTAGATCCAGGTCTGCATCGCGTGTCTTCTGTACCGTCCTGCCCTCCCCAGAAGCAGAGAAGGTAGCTCCCTGTTCTCATACCTGTGCAAAGTCCTGGAAGAGTAAGGATGTGACGTAAGATGGAAAAATGGTAGATTGCATAGTTGGGGGGAGGGGGAGAACATGTTAAATACGGTCCTTATGTGTTTCAGTTCTGCTAATTAGCAAGGAGTTGCCCCGTTCCTGGGAGGAAGATGCCGAAGTAGTGACCTCAGAATGGCAGAGCACTGCACTTGCAGGGGGTAGCGTGTCTTCTGAAGGTGCAAACCAAACCCCATAGATCTGCTGTAGCTGCAAGAAATAGGACCAGTCTTCAGGAACAAGTCTGCCTGCAGTGAGGCCCCATAATATGTAAACGAGTCTACATATGGTTGGATGTATGGTTGGTCATGAATGTAGAAGGAGATGCATGAGTGACCCTCTCCTCTTGAAAAAACTCTAAGGGATCTTCAGTTTGATGTAGCGCCTATTAAAATGTGACAGGGAGCAGGTTGCTGAGTAGTCCATGGTGTGTGGGTTGTGAATCCTATATTGGGAGATGGAAGAGAAGGAATTTCCCTTTCCCTCTTGGAAGCAATTAGGAGAAAACGTTAATAACATACTTCAAAGCCTGGCTGTTGTAGGTTGAGGAAATACAGAGGAAGCCGTGTAGAAGTCTTCCTGCTGGGCTACCCTGTCCCTTTCAGGGTTGGGAAATTCTCCACTGTTGAAGACATGAGTGTTGTCAGTGGTGATAATCTGAGTTTAGGTCATGGCATCCAGAGATGCCATCTGTTAGGCTCGACTGGAGTCCCGCTTGCGACAGCACATTTCCTGCTGTGGTCTCTGGCAATGGCATGTTTTGGTGGATATCTGGCGGTACTATTGCTGGATGTAGGTTAGAGATCTCATGTATTAGCAAGTGATGTTCTGGCTCATTTAAGTTGTTTGTGTTTCAAAGCTGCTTGAAAACTTTTGGGGGAGATAACCTGTGAATGACTCTTTGGTGGTGGAAAGATGCCACACAAGTAACGTATATGTTGATGCCAGACTTGCAGAAGAAACCAGGTTTTAATTAATTCCCTCTCCATTCCTCTGCCAATTTTTTTTTTTTTAAACCAGGTGATTGTGACAGTGTTTCTTTAAATATAATGTTTGGCCAGGGTGTGTCGGGTGGTGTGGTGTTTTAATGGTTTAGTATGGATGCTTACTGCAAAGTTAAAGCTGACATACTGTGGATTTTGATCTCAGAAAATTAAATACTGTATTTAGCACATTTACTGTTGAAATATCTCATATTCACGTCGGTAATATAGGAAAATAAAATACTTACTTAATACTTACTAGTACTTAATTGTTTCCTGTGTAAAAATCAGATATAATTGGGAACTGGGAAATATAAAATGAAAATTCAAACTAATCAATACATTTATGAGATACATAATCAGAGGTGTAATATGACTTACCAAGATTGGATCTGACTGAATGTTAATTTTATATTACAATTAAGAATTCATGAAGTGTTGACTAAGCTTAATGTGCTGTGAAGATGTTTGAAGCACTGTACAGATGTTCATATTATTGAAAATCTGATTTTGTCACAGAACATCTTACAGAAGGTAGTAGCTTGATACATTGATTTCTTCAGCAATTTATGGCAGGGCTCAGTTTTACAGCTCTTTTCTGCCTTGTCAGATTTTTCCTGGCTCCAACAGAGTTCTGGCTAAAAAGCGTGATCTACGCCTCACACACAGCTAATTTTACAGAGGGAGAACTGACTGGTTTTTTTCTTTTCTAAGGGCATGATTAAAATTAGGGTTTCGATCTGTTTATAAAATTATATAAAAACAGCACCTTCCAATTTTTTTCCTGCTCATCCAGTTGTAGTAATAGTTTTACTGAAGTGATCCCACTATTTTGATTGAAGAGGCATGTGGATATTGGTGATACACCCAGCAGTATTTGTAGAGGAACAGTATCGTCAAACACTACCCTGTGATTTTATTGCAAAAGTGGATATAATTTATTAGTTGAAGAAACGAAATGAGAAAAATATTATTTTGAAGGTGAGCCAATTCATATATTCCTGGACATTACACAGGCCACCCAGATCTGAAGTCGTGTTTTATGTCTCTTAAGTCTAAATAGATTCAACCGAGCGTTGAACTGCCTGCCTGAGTCCAACTGAATGCCACACGCTTAGAAAAGGAAAATTTACCTTTTAATTTCCCTTTCTTTTCCTATCTTCCTTAGCGAAAGGCTTCATGGCTAGTGAGCCTGATGGGTTTCTGGAGTAAGGTCACAGCAGAAGGTTTGCTTATCAGAAATGTAGCGTTCCTTGCTGAGAATTAAATTTACTTACTCTTGGGATAATTACTCTTAATCACTCAAGAAGAAAAATGGGCATGATCCTGCAATACAGTCTCTTTCTGACCATGTCTTTGTGTTGCCACAGTATGGGCATGGCATCTAGCAGAAATTTTACCCCTGAGGATGGGTACCTCTACTAGGGGACAAGACAAAAAATATGTGTATGTGTATATATATTTTTATATATATGTATCATGGGTGATTGTGATTCATGAAGGAATTTGGCAAAGGTCCGTAAAACTCCACACCTTTCTGGCATGCCTTGTCAGGTGGTAGAGTGGACCACCATATATTCTCCATTTTAAAAAAGCTTCATTTTAAAAAAAATCAACAGAAAAAAAAGGTAGTTTTTTCTCATATTAGGAACCTCATTTAAAGGTGAGGAAAATGTGGATATCCCAAATCTTAATGCTTTACTGTTTCACCTAGATTCCCGTTTTATTCTGCTCTTATGTGCAAATGGAAAATGTTCTTTATAATGTTTGCTTTCATGTTGTGACTGCGTGGTCGATGCTGCAGTCACATAACTAACGTGCTCTTTCTCAGCTGATCTAACCTTGAGAAAAAGCGTTTCCAAACAATACAAACAAGAAAGCATCAAACAGCAAATTTTATGTTCTGTCATAGTTTCTGAAATTTCATTGGGACCCATCTTGGAGAAATAAGTAAATTTTTGCCAGTGAAGTGAAGAATTCTGTCTACATACAGATATATATCAGTTTATACCTATAGATATCGATGTGCAGGCTGGCGTAATGTTTTAATTTTTCAACTAACACTGAGAACTGAGAAGGGTAAGGACTGAGGAGTAATTTATAATGTAGATTATATTTAGTTTATAATGTAGTTTATATACACAGCCACAGTTAGTGTTTTGCATGGATGTGTTACGGAGTGTGGGTTTTTTCATAAGGTGCTTACAGCTCAAATTATCATACTCATTAAAGCATTGATTTAGGAAATTTGTGGCAAACAAACTATGGCAGTTTTGTGTCGCTATGTATCATTTTGTAGTGTTTCCTTGAATGTTTTGCAAGAGGAGGCACCTTGTTATGGCAGATCAGTGTAGTTGTGGTGTATCTGTTCAGACAAATGTCCCATGTAAGTTTTGAAACTGCTCATTGAAATGAGTTTTTAAGCAACAAATAGCGTGATTTTCAAATTCACTGTGGATTTAAAATTAAGCTGCTTTGTGCCTACAGAGTGAGGCAGTCTGAGGAAAAAAGGGGGTAAAAAGATGATTTATGAGAGTCTCCATTTCAAAATATAATAGATTGAATTTAATATGCAACTTCTGAAAATCATATTGTGAACATATGTTAATAGAAACTTCCCACAAAAACAGATGATGAGATGTGAAAAAGATAAGAGTCAGGGAGAGCTTGTTTTTCTTAAGTGTATCTTTCTCACGTTAGCCTTTTAACAGACATAATTTCTGTCAGGGGAGATAACTGCAAAACCTCATGTATATTTGTCAAGTGAAATCCTGACCTCGCAGACGTGTTTCGCCTGGTTTCCAAAGGAGGAGGGGTGTTTGCAGCAGCACTGTCTTGTGTTTCTGCCCGTCTCCTTCCTAGGACGCTTTGAACCCGAGAGCCGGTTTTGGTCATATTTGCAAAAGCATAAAGGTCCCAAAGATACAGAAAATTCTGCTTTTTTTCATGAAACTAAGCAGCTGTGTAGACAAAACAGACACGCCGATGACTGCAGGCTGCTGGGTGAACCCGGTCCTTTGCAGACCCCAGAGAGCGCACGAGGGGGTTACACACTCATGGAATATGCTGGCTGTGCAAATTGCTGGGAAATCAGGCTCCTGGAAGAACTTGTTGGTTTAACTATTAATCAAAAAACCCCAAAACTTATTTAACCTAACTGTTTTTAAACAACTTTGCTGCTCTCCTGTTTTTTATCCATAGCTAGAGAAGTTGAATGTGGATGATCAAAATGCCTTAAAACTTGTGTGGCCAATAATAAATGGCATTTAAAAGTCTTGGTATTTTATGTGCACTGTTTATGTGCACCCTTCTCAATATAGCTTACTTTTTTTTTTTTAAACTATTAGTAGAAAAAGAAGAAAAATTCCTTTATTAAAAAAAAAATGTGAAGGGAGAGGAGAAGTTAACCATGATGCACTGTGATGTGCTGGCAAGTTAGGTAAATAGCAGTAAAATGCTATCTGTATGCAGATGCTCAAAATCTAAATTGTACAGGACATGAAAACATAGCTGACTCAGGCTGCCAAATTAATTCAAGAATTGACCCACCCTCTTATGAAAATAATTCAACTCAATTAAAAATATATAGAAAATGCTATACTATTTTTTATTTCACTGATGAATAAAAAAATTCTTTCTCTGATTGAAATTCAACCCAATGCTGAAAGCACGTTTAAGGTAATTTTTACCTCTTAAACCCTGCTTCTAATCAGGGGGCTATAAAAGAAGGAGTTTAGAGAAGCAGAATACAATCTCCCCTGTGTTGGCCCAGGGGAGGGAAAACAGGGAGCAGTCCTGTTTGCTGTCTTCTGTGATGAAGTGTGATCTTCTTTAAAAGAATATAATTCAGCTGTATTTAAATGTAAGAAAAAATTTCTGTGGATATGGTTAGTGGTGGGAGGTATTATTAATTGAACTCACAAAATGTTTAGTTCAGAATTTGATCATTGAATGAATAAATAATGGTATTTTACATGGAAATGTCTGGTATCAAAACTTTTGGCATACTGTGAAGTATCAGAGCAAAAAGTTGATGAATTTTGAAATTTACTTCTTAAATTAATTTGAAACATAATTTCAATATCAATTTTAAAGTTAAGTTACTATTTCCAACCATGCAAATTCCATATTGATAGGACAACAGAAAAACCTTGTGTACAAACCTCAAAAAACAGGCTGGGCAACATTAACATCCCGTAAGAGAATCTGAATCCCCCAGGAGAGCAACATAAATCTGAGAGAAGATAAAAGATTTTCTCCTTTTCTCCATCGTCTGTCTCTACAGCTTCATTATACAAACCACCAGCAACTCCGGAGTGCGTACACACACTTCTCCTCACGGTTTCTTAACACGTGGAAACCTGTCCTGGCCAGCCGGTAGGTCTAATGCAGAGGTGCAGGGTTACTCAGTCGTTGTCTTTGACACCAACACTACAGAGCCTTTTGCGTCTTGTTGTGCCTTCCACGTGAGGAAAGGTGTTCTGCAGCCTGTGTTACTCATTTGCAAGGCATAGGAAGGTCTGAGGCGTATTCTAGATAAAAGGAAATGATACAGTTTGATCAAGAGAAAGCTAAAATGTGTATGACCAAATCAAAATGCAGGGGAGGGCTCTGTGGAGCTTCTGTGACTTGACCACACAAATATTGTGAGGCTTCAAGGCATGTGCTGCTTTGTCAAGGTTGTACCTCCAGGGTTCATGAGTCTCGCCTGTGTCAAGAAGCCCCTTAACGTGGAATATTTGCACTGGAGTAGTTGCACTGGAAATAGGAATACACAACACTGTGGAGGATTGCCTTCCAGAGAAGATCTTTTAAATAGCATAACTGTGTCCACATTATAAACATGAAAAAAAACCCTATGGAAACTTTTTCTGAAACAGCTCAGAAAGCACTGAAGCTATTCATGGTGCAAATTTGTTGTAATGAACTTTCCTCTGCTCCTTATATGCTAAACTTTCTTGCACATATTTTCTTCTGGCCCACAGGGATGGAGCATGAATCTGAAAATGAGGAAAGAATTACTGAAATACTCTAGTAGTATTTGGCATGAGTCAGACAGTCATTGGTTATTTTGTCCTTCAAACTGTTAGTTTAGATACTTTTGCCTGTGCTGCAAGATGCGGCCCTTGAAGAGCACGTGTCTCTAGGAGGTTTAGACCTCACCAATAGTAGTAGGATTAGAAATACAGCTAAAACGTACTCCCTAATGAAGTCCAGAACTCTGATATTCTGGACTGGAGATGGGACCTTTTCCCCCCAAAACTCACTTCGCTGCATTCCACGCGTCAATATTTTGCAAGCACATTGTGAAACACATTCATCACTGATTGCCATATAATGTTGTTTTGCAAGATAAAAATGCACATAGTTTTATGTATTCTGAAATATATTTATAAAAAAATAGTTTAAAATTTTGAACAAGTAAACGAATACAAAAAAGAAAACATCCCAAATCCTCAGACTCCACCCTTTGCTCCATCACAGATAAATCAACAATGTAAAATTGTTGTTTTCCTCTAGAACAAAAGTTTCACAGCTGTATTTAAAAGTATGTTGATGAAAAGTGATTCATAAGGTGAAGTAATCATTTTTATACAGTGCATTTGGCAGATTTCACCCAAATTACACCATAAAAGAAATATTGTAATTGACAGCAAACTGTTAGTGATGTGAAATTTGAGAATGAAAACTGACTATCCAAAGACTTATTTATGACTATGCTGCTCTCTGATGGTGCCCTGGTTTTCATACCCAGTTGTGGTCAGTGTGTGTTTTTCCCATCTTTGTTATAGATTTAAGCTTTAGATAAATTTCTAATGTCCTTCCATTGTGAAATAATTCACATTTGTTTGGTTTAGGCATAATTGGAGGCTATTATATCTAATTTGTCTACTACAATTTGTCTACTACACAGAATTCTTACCAGCTAAATATAAAAGTAATTAAATTTACAGAGTTTTGGCCTACCTTAAAGGTTTTTAAATTACATCCATTTTGTCTATTGTATTTTCATTTGAAAAGGGCATGCGTGATTCACCAAATGACTGTGTATGTAATGCTAGGTGACTTAAAACTGTAACAAATAATTACAAGGATTTAATAGAATGGGCTAAACCTCTTTATCCCCCTTTGCATGAGCGACTTGAGAGCAAAAGGTTGTGACCTACAGGGTCAAGAATACTGTGTAGAGTGTTTGAGAGTAGTAGATTTATCAGACAATCCTATTCAGTCTCTGCTTTCCTATTGAAGCTGTCCTGATGCTCTGCAATTAGTAGACACCAGTTACCAGGGATGTTAATGTTCCTTCTGGGTTTTGTTTGTTTTGTTGCTTGTATAGAGTACTGATTAGGGCTTTTGAGTGTGGAATTCTCTTGCAAGTGATTTATTTTGTATCTCTAGGATGGTTTCCAGCTGTTTGAGGATTTTTTTTTTTTCCCTGGGAAATCTTGGTTTCAGATAGCAGTGAGAGTGGCAAACTTTGAGAAGTTACAACCAGTTCTTCTTGATAAACTTTTCTTTGTAGAATGAAAGAGTTTCTTTCTCTACCTATCATGTGCTTTATTTCTTTTTTTATTATCTTCCTCAAAAATCAATTCCAATCTTTTACTGTTTTAAGCATTAAATAAAATGTTGATAGCAGATTTATAAGAACCTATTGAGTAAAGTTAGAACTGAGGATGTTACGAAGTCTGCGTATTCTAGGAAACCCGTGGGATATTTTACAAAAGAATGTGCCCTTACTTAAGCTTCTCATTCAGAAATTAAACCCCTATTGATACATGGAAACAGACCCCTATTCATATGTTCCATATGATTTGTAGCATCCTAATCCTTGCCATGAATCCTTTCCTTATTCTCAGTATTGTAGACTGAAACACATCATTTCAAAACATGGCTTCTTCACATTTTTTTTGGAAAACGTCAGCTCTTGGTAGATTACAATTCTAGTTGTCTCTTTTCACAAGAGCCGTGGGTTTCCTAAATCCTATTGAAGAGCAATTGATTTTTATTTATTTAAAAACTTGTCTTCTGTGAGTATATATTTAAAATTTACCATGAATCTGCACATTCATACAATTACCTAATTTCATAAACTTTTAATTTCTTCCACTTTTACTAATATTTATGTTCTTTTTACCTTCAACTATTAGCATCTCTTGGGTGAAACATGTATAATACTATTCTTAGACAATGTTGTATGCCAGTAGCCAGTGGAAAATAATGATAAAATTAAACTTCGGTAAGTAATTGGTAGGCTGAATGACCGTGCAGATGGTACACGCTGCCTGGTTCGCATACTTAATAATAACTTCCCCAACTTAAGCATAATTTTGTTGACTTGCGGTTGTCGTACTAACGTAAAGCTGTAGTTACTTGCTGGATTACAAGTGAAATTTTGAAACCATAATAATTTTTTCCGCAGTTGACTTCTCATGAAGTACATTTTAGAACTTGATTATAAACACTCAAAATTATATAGGTCCAAGAATTGCCATCTGCTATGTGAAGTTTGTAAAATTGTTTACATAACACTGATGAGTGTATTAAAGTGGTAAAAAACCTCCAAGAACATGCCACTAGAACTTGGATTCGTCTCCAACTAATTACTGCAAATTAAAAATTAAGCAGCCTTGTCTAATCTGCTTTCATGGCTTTGCAGCATCCAGAGCAGTCTGTGAGTCAGTATCAGGTGCAGTTAGAAAAAAGACATTTTCTGGCTTGAGTAGAGAGAGATGGAGAAATGTAATCCCCTGAAGAAAACAATCCAAATGTCCTGGATGTTACTGCAAACTGAACTTTTTCACTGGAATGCTGTCAGAGCTGAAGGAATAGTTCATGGTGCAAATCCTTTGTCCACTGATTTTCTTCCTTTCCTGATAAAATGTGTAGTATTAGCAGGTCCAGTGTGCCAAAATTTGCCTTTGTGTATTACACTCTTTCTTTAGTTTGCTACATCTTGTTGCCTCTAATAGATTTAAAGGGATGTGTCACTGGAAATTCCTGATTATTTTTTTCTTCTATGTATTTATTTTTACTAAAGCCTTATAAAGGGATCTTGTATCTCAGAAGCAAGATTGGAACATAGAATGTCTCCTGAAGCACTCTGTAAAGAAAACTCACGGCAAAAGGAGAAAAAGGGTGACCTGCTTAACCTGGATGGGTACAAGTACAGCCCACATCTTTATGCTCAGAGTCCTTGGTCTGTCCTGTTTTTTCTGAGCCTATCTCTTCTACTTGTAGCCCTTTTCTGCTTGGTATTATCTGCAAATGTAACAGGCATACACTTTGTGCTCTGTCACCTCTTTCACTGCAGAATTACTGCGTGGCGGACAGCCAGGAGAGGTCCTTGTGGAGAACCTCTTAGTACGTCCTTACGGTTTGTCAGGAAGCCGTTGATAACTGCTCTCTCACTACTCTTGTCTAACCAGTTTTGTATTTGTTCTTTGTTCTAGATATCTTCCATTAGATTATGCTTTCCTGATTGTTTTTAAAAGAAAATGTCATGTGCTTTTAGGGTCCAAAGCCTGAATCAAGTCAATAGTATAGAACATATACTGCTTTTCATCTCCACTCACGAAATGTTACCCAATGTTAAAAAGGTTTTGGGTTTCTTTGGGTATTTTTTTTTTATAAGTGTGTGTTGGTTGTTAAACATGTCCTCATGATAGTCTTCCAGGTGCTTACGACGTCTGTTTATGTATGGTGGTTTCTCACAGTAGGCACCTTCCTCCTTAGGAAGCCAGTTGAATTGCAGTTTTGTCTAATTCCTCCTTTCCCAGACAGTATGATATTTATTGTTTAACCTTTTCTTTGCTAAAAATAACTTGTCTAAAGCATCCCAAGGTTATATTAGCTTTTTCACTACCGCAGTCATAATCAGTCTGTAACTGTCCTTCTCTAGAAAAGAGATGACTTGCTCCAGAAAGATGAAGGTTGTGCTACATATTTAGAAGTTGACAAAAGCAGATGTGAACACATCACAAGTATTCTGTTAGCTATGCTGGTTACCCATGCTTATCCTGAATTTAAGGCTGAATAGGATTTTTTTTTTCCCCAAATAACAATGGTTAGGCCTTATCTATTATAAAAGACCAATTTTCTGTGATTTTCCAATGGCATATTAATTTTGCGTGAGGTGGATCTTTGATGGAGACACGTAAATGCATTTCCATTGACTTGTTACGTTTTCGTGGCCCAGTTGTGCCGTGCAGTGCTAGCCCCATTTCCAGGGTCAGTTTAATCATTGCTTTTCCTGGTAGGACCAAGTCCCCTGGGCGCGGTGTGACGGGGACATGGACGGGAGTGCTTCGGCTTGTGTTCTGAGCGAACGTGGTAGGTAGCGCCATGTGAGACTCCTTTGACCCTGTGAATGTACCCTCAAAAGAGTTGCCTTCAGAAGGACTGACTGGTTCAGGGGGATTGGAGTGAGGATGTGTTCAGCAGCAAGACACCCCAGTGCCATACTCTGTAGGACACCTGACAGCCTTCCTTGATAACGGTAGAGAGAATATCCCCGTCTTTGCCAGTTTATTACTGGAAATGGGGCTTGCACCGCATGGCACATTTTCCCGTAGAAACTGACCCATACTTCACATGTTGCAAGAAAACAAGAAAAAGTATGGAAGGAAAAGAAAATATTCTCATATTTATGCTTTTTATTATGTATATTACTTGGAAACCTGCATGTATGTTTTGTTCCCTGTTACTGGAGCGGTGGCAACTACAGAGATGCAGAGTTTGATGATGGCTGTGCTTGATAGAGTGTAGAAGCTGTTGAAAATTAGAGGTTTTCTGACTAAAAATGAGTCAAGTCATCAAGGATTTTCTAACATTATTTCTCTGTGACTTTGGTGATATGTTTGCATATGCAAATGATTTGGATTCAGACTTTGACTTGTAAACCTAAAACAAGCTTTGGCTCTACCTTAGAGGTTCTGACATGTCTTCATTTAGATAATGTTAGCCAGTATTTCTGGATGACTTGTTTCTGTTTTGTCAGTGTCACTTATTTACCTTGCTAAATAAGTTTACATTTTCAAAGTATAAGTTCTGGCTTCCTAGTGTAGTGTCACATGTTTTCTATCTCAGCTAGTTGAAGGTAATAGAAGTTTAAAATAGGTGAGAAATAGTGAGAGGAGCTAATGGTTCTTTAAAATCTCACAAACCAAACTGGGGTTAATAATACTCATCTTCATCTAATTTGTGAGCTATTTTAAATGTTTATCATTCCCTGTAAATTTTTTCAAAGGCAGACAGAAGCCCTGAACACAGCGCCATTTGCTCTCTCCACTTATATAATCTTATTCCTACTAAAGTGGGGTTACTTCCAGCTCCCAAAGTTACATCAGGATAGCCTATCATTATATTTCTGGATAACTCCTGGAAGGACAGGGAGTAAAACTGCATCATTTTAATGGATATTGATTTTTACGGGAGTTACTTATACAGTATATACTTATACAGGAGTTCACACAGCCCAAAACTTACCTAAATGTCTTTACCTGTTGTGTTTTCTGGGTTTTTTGTGAATTGTTGAGGAGTATTTTGCATTTAAAAATTTCTGGACTTTTATAAGAAATTGGATGGAGGTGAAACAAGGTATAGTTTAAAGTCCAAAGCCCCGTTCCCAATATCAGGCATCACTGGCAACATTGCCACTGTGCTGAAATCTCATCAGTGGACGTTAAATACTTGATTAATCATGTGTTTTAGGAAAAGGCACATCAGTCGTATGTAGATGTATGTTTTGATGAAGCATTCTAGAAACGGGGAACCATGTAATTACATACATATTTAGCATATGGCACTGAAGAACAACAAAATATAATTTGTATATATAGACTGGGTTAGAAAAGTAGCAGGAGTTTTCTAATGTTATTTTTCAGTGGTATAGCCAGAGTATATTGTGATGTTTCATTTCTGTGCTCCACAAGAGAAGCACAATAACTGCTCATAATAAACCCCCTGTGACATACCTTACTTGCCCAGCTTGGAAAGTGGGGCTGATATTTCTTTGATTAATCTTAATTCTGAGTTTTTTTTCTTTCTCCTATAGGTGAGTGCAAAGGAGTTAGCAAGTGTCCAGAACACTCTATATAGATGAAATGTAATGGAAATTTTGGGCAGTATTTCCAATCTCAAAGTTAGAAAAAACAACACCCCAACCTCAGAAAACCCACAGCAATGCCTCCCCCAGAAGTCCTCTAAGAAAAACATTGTGAGATGCCAATACATAAGTTTCTGATTTCCTTGATAATGTTCTATTCATGTGTTCTTACTTTGCGTCTTGGAGATGCTAGAAATTAACCTGTGAAAATTTGATAAAGAAAGCTGATCATTTCATGAAACCCAGTCAACCCAAGAACCGGGACACTGACAGAGACCAGGCATAGTGGCACTCCCACTATAGTCATGGGAATTGGCAGCGCTTTAATACCGTCTCTGCAGAGTAGTTGTAAATGCCACTTGTAAATTTGCGGAGCAAAATAATTGTGGGAGGTTTTATTGATGTCGTAAACAATGATATCAACAGTGGTTAACTTCCCAGCAATAATTTTTGGAAGGTTATTTTCAATAAATACCACGTTCTTTCACTAAGTTAAATTAGTTGCAGAAAGTGTTTCATGTTACGTAATTAAAAAAAACTTTTTTTTCTTCATAGTTTTGGGGGAATTTTGTGTTTTATCTGGGAGATTGCATGCACTCTTGGCATGGCATGTTTTTCAAAGTTTTTTGTTGTAAAAAATCAAAATTGGAAGCATTACAGTATTGTTCAGAAGCCACATTTATGTGATTATTAGAATAAGAAAGGCCCAGAAGTCCATCGCAGAGGTGATGCCTCCCCCTCCAACTCTGACCTATAGGCTTGGCCTTTGTGTTATATCGCTCCAGGTTTCATAACCAGTCTCTCAACTTCTTTTTTTTTTTTTTTTGTGGTGATGCAACTTTCTATTTCAAATACTGCACCTGGATGTGCAGCACTAAAAATACGATCTATTTGAACAGCACTGTAGTAATTTAAAATAAAACCATATTAGAGTAAAATTTGGTCCCTTGCCGCAGTATAAGCCAGCAAGGGAGTTACTCAGGAGTGAATTTCTGTGGTAGCACTGAAATTTGGTTCTCAAAATAGTGCATAAGGCTGTGCACAAATACTTTATTCACTCTGTGGTTCTTTGAGCACAGTTTTGAGATTTTAATGTATTTTCAAGACTTCCTATGATACTTATGAACCTTAGAGGCATATCTACACACCACAGCGTCATGGTGGAGATCTGTGTGTAAACTCCAGGTAAGCAGGTAAATCTGCATGGGACAGTCATCAAAAGAAATATTATATAGCCAGAAATAAAAGTTTAAGTTTCAACAAATTTTGCAATGTGGTCATTTAGCTTGAGTGTAGCAACAAACCGATGCTGTCCCAATGCTTATGGCTCAATAACTAATTGTAACAGTCTTGGTGATTTCTGCAATGGTCTGTGTTATAGCCATTTAAGAATATTTCTGAGTAGTAGAGTGAAAATCTCATTTCACGTCATTACAAATAATATCTCACTGATCTAAAAGGCATGTATCGCCTTCTCTCTGTAACCTAATTCAGCAATGGCCTGGGCATATTCAGAATGATTGCTAATTTCTTTAAAATCTTTTTATAGCTTTTCATTTCATTATAAGTTTATTCTGATTATATATGTCAATTTTATTAAATGTCAGAGATAGGGGTAATAGAATATAAAAATATAAAGGGATCATCTTCTCGTAATCACATTTTTCCCAAATTGAAACAAAGCAAACAGCCAAACATTTCCCTCAAATGCAATTATGGGATCGTTTGGGGACAGCAGATGTTGTATCCATTTCTCCTGAATGCTTGAATTAATCAATCAATCTCTATGAGAGGGGTTTAGCTCACTGAAATTTTGAATCACCTGCAAATAGCACAAAGTATGTTTACAGAAAACAGCTCCAACAAGCTTAGCCTCTTTTTTTCCTTCTTTTTCTCTTTTTCCCCCAGTTGCAGGGAGCCAGTAGAAAAAGCCAGAGGGGAATTTGGCAGTAGATAAATTTAGCCCAGGTCTCCGTGTAAGATAGAATTGCTGCAGATGCCACCGTTATTTAACATGAGCCAAACCCGGTATGAATTTAAGATCATTTGCTTTTTAATCTCATAAGAGCATGTCCCTTTGGTAACAGACCGACTGTTCTTATTGTTCTAACAACAATGAAACGGCATCAGCGCAACCTCGGCCGCGGGGGTGGACGTGGTTTTGTGTGCACGTCAAGGTACATTCCTCTGTGTCCTTATGCCCCTAGAGGCAATCTGACATTTTCATGCCTTCAGGGTTTTTTTGCCATTTCCTATTTTTGTTTTGCGCCTCATTTGGAGAGAGTGTTTGGGTTTTGCTGTAGCAGAAGATTACCAGTTTTTGATAAAACACTTGTAAGAAAAAGATTAAAATTGGGTAGTGGAAAAATGACATCACATTCCAAAATCCAACAAAGGAATTGAACTAAGCAGATAAATCCTTAATTTCATTGTTTAGTCAGCTCTTTTAATTGATGTTGGCTTCTTCTATTAGCCGTGTGAGACAGGGGCTTTGATGAAGGGTTTTGAGAAGGGAACGTGGCCATCTGAGTGACTCAGTTGCTGCTCCTGAGCCCACAGCACAGCGTTGTTGCTACACAAAGACATGGAAAGGCTGCATCCAGCTAAAATAATTAAAAAATAATGTTTTCTTTGCTTTTAAGATCTTTTGAGAGAAACACCATTTACTCAAAAATGCACATTTCAGGAAGCACTAACGTCTGAAGAAATGAGAGTATTATAAGTAGCAAAGTAATTAACGTCACTAGAAATCTGATTTCATATTTGGCAATAACACACAAAACTTGATTAGCAATCAGATGTGAAGTGTTGATTGATAACAGCTTTGGTTTAAAACGCTGAATCCAGTATTGTAATTTAACTTCAGTATAAACAGCTTTCTTTTCAATTGCAGTGTCACATTCTTGCCAAATTGCAGAATTTTTCTTCTGTAATTCCCTGGAAAAAAGTAATTCCCTGGATTTACATGAAAGCTTAATGGGACCATAGTTCACTGTTGACTACACTGTGATCTCCGTTCACCCTTTCTTTCCAAGTATTTTAAGTGATGCATTCAATATAGGTCTAGAAAAAAATAGCGTACATACTCTACTGTACTTCTTTCAGCCTTCTCCTTGAATGTTGTCCCTACTTGCTCTTTCTTTGTTCATTTACTTTTTTTTAAAATCTGGTTTTATATTCACTGCATGTAATAATTACAAAAACGTAAGATCATTTTATACTTCAAGCACAGCTAAAAGAAATGTCATGAATACATTCTTTCACTTTTTATTTAAACACACAAAAGTTAAACTATCAATCTGATTTGGAAACACAAGCAATGAGACTTTTCATTGCATTTTGATCCCAGCTGCACTGCACATTTAATAGTTTGAAGTACAATTTTTATAAGAGTTTCCGCTACAACTCTTCTGACTTCAGTTATTTTTAGTCTGATTTCTGACATGTCTTCTGAAAGCTACATGTTGTCCATGGGGTACAAGATTAGATTTTTTTTGCTTATAATTCGTCCTTATAACTTTTTTCATAGTCGTGGGTTGAATAGGTAAGACGTGTGAGTAAAGACAGAAAGAAAATAAATGTTTAAACCAGAAAGGGGGAAATTCAGAGGAGAGAGAATAGGGGTGTAAATCCTTTTTTCCCTTAAATTTGCCTCTGGATTTCCTCCGCACAAGTCACAAGTTGTGCCTCATGATCCTATTGAGTCTTGGAGGAGGCAGCTCTGAGTGCGGTGGGGACATGTGCTCTGCCTGTAGCTGTCTCCTAGGATTATGTGGTCCAACAGGATGGGGCCTCTTTCCTGACCCTTGGTGAGAGGAGGGGAAGAAAACGTTTTCCGTTAGTTTTTCCATCCCAGTCCTGGCAAAGTGGAGGAAAAGAGGAAAGCAGGTGGTTACTCCTGCTCCTGCATCATCTTGGAAAAGTTGGGATATGGAGACATAGCACTAAGGAAGGACTGAGGTTTGATATTGGGGGAAACGTTAAAGTTAACAGCAGCTGGTGCTGGAACAGATTATTTTTGCTCTCTGCATTTCCAGGTGCCTTGATATGATGATTGTTTGGTGTCTCTAAGAGATATGTTTCTGTCTGGATGGATGGACAAAAATGTTTGCACGTCTATACAGGGGACCATAACTTAGTTTGAAATATGGATATTCTTTTTGGGTTGAGCTATCTCTGTGAGATATGCAAGTTTTAGTGTCTTTAATAAGATACAAACAAAGGTGAATAGTTGAAATGTCCATAATTACAAAAGAAAAAGCAAAAAAATCTTGTTGAATCTTCCGTGTTAAAGCAACCTAACCATCTGTGAGAGAAACGTCCTGTGTTCTGATCTCCTGTGCCGTGTGTAGCTGTAGATCTAGAAAGGAGATGCTACTCAACTGCAAGTAGTGATTTTGATCCAAAGGAATTGCATCTAAATGCCTCTCTGCTTCCAAGTAGGGTGCAGTTTGAGATTTGATGCACTTTATTTCTGATAGGAAAATATAAGCAGAGTATTCTTTTTTTTTAAGCTGATGTGAAAGTCATGAGTAGTTCCTGAAGTCAGAAGACTCTTGTATAACCATATCTACAAAAATTTTTAGGATCCAGCTTCCCATAGTTTTATCTAAATGAGGATCAAAATGTCTTTCTGCAGTCTCATCATAAACCACTGACAGCTCGATGGATTTGGGCATTAGGATTAGCACAATAATCATGTTCTTCTTTGGTCACTGAGAAGGATCTAGATAGTTGGAAAGTTGAGCACAACTAAGTAATGACAAGTCAAAATAGATTCTGTGGCATGTCCAATCGTAATTTTTAGAAATCATATTTTCCACTTAAAAATGAAAATGTGTTTTCCTCTGGGAAAAATACTAGTGGTACACATTTCTGAACAACCTTTGGTTTCAGTTTCCTTTGTCTTATCAGACTTGATTGGGTTAGCTCATTTTATATCCAGAGATATAAAATACTTAATTTTATAGTAGCTTTTTTCTACCTAGTTACATCAACAAGGAAGATCTTACTGGTTTGAAATTGTTCTTGGTTCCCAGAGCCTTTTGGAAAACTAGTATTTCCAAAATGTGATTTTGTGTTACATAAACAAATTAGTCTCAAAACAACTTAGAACTGAGCTTGAACTAATTCTTCCATTTCTCTGATTCAGAATGATTAAGCATGTGTGTCCCTGAGTCTTGAATTTCTTTATAATCCCATTTTTCAGTGGTGCTTATTCTGCACTTCCAATCTCGTAGTCACAACCCACTTGATTAGCATGGTGGAAAGTGTCAGACCATGAGGAGGTATGGAGAAGGTGCTGATGGATTTTTTTTTTTTTTTAAAGAAAAAGAAATGAGCTTTTGAGAATAACATTTAGAGGACAGATGGGGAAATACAAAATAGGAGTTCGACTTGCAGGAAGAAAGAGCAAAAGAGGAGATGGAAAAGGAAGAAGAGAGAAGGATACAGAAGACATCTCAGAAATCAGTTGCATTGCTGTTAACTGTTAACACTGGGGAGAAGATGAGGAATGAAGGATAGAAAAACAGAAGGAGGATGTAGTAACCTCTCTAAGTAGCTCGAAACAGAAAATGGATTATTCTCTAGAGTTCAGCACAGCTCACAAAGGAGCATCGATAGCCTTTAATTGCTAATAGCAAGGGATTTAATAGCAAGGGATGTAGCTTGTGTGTTCAGACACAGTCATGTTTCATCACTCTGATCCTCCCTTCTCCATAAAACAAGACACCTTAACTCGGAAACGTGGTCCCACCCCCAGCCAACCTTTATGGGCAAATGTGCTGCAGTAATATACCAACACATGTCCTGTGCTTGCAGTGTTTCCTTCCCCCGTGGCCATAATGAAAGCTCTGCATATAGGAGTTTCTAATTTACTCTTACCCTGAAGGATAACATAAGCAATATGGGGATGTTGTTAAACATGGCATATGTTGTTGCAGTGAGCTGCTGTCTCCTTACCAGTTCCTTGCGTGAAAAGTGACTTGTTTTGTCAGAAGGCTTCTTGTGCAGGGTATATCAATTAGTCATGGAGAAAATCTTTAGAAGAGTTATGACAAGACATACTAACAAAAAAACCCAAAACGTAATTGCTGGCATCCAGCCTTACAGTTCACTGTGGGAACTTCTCCTTCCCACAGGATGGAGGGAGAGTAGTATAAACTCACGTACAGCACCTCTTTATGTACACAAACATAAATAATTAGAGTTTGTTTGTGTCTTGTTGGAAGTATAGTTAGTATCAAGCCTTGGCTCTATTCCACTGTTGCTGTTTTCTTTATGAAAAAATAAATGTGTGTGGCCGTAAGTTAAATTTATGGTATAAATATGCGCGATTAAAATCAACCCTATTTTCTCATGTGCCAAAATTGTCCCAGCAGGGGAATGTGAAGAACCCAAATTTATTGCTATGGCTCCTTGATTCTTCTGCTTCTCCGGCTCCAACCGCGGCTCTGGCCAAACCCAGAGCGGAGCAGAGCATTTCTGCCGTCTGATCAGGTGTGCGGTGCCCAACAGGGACAGCTAGCAGAGTCGCTGGTGCCGCTGGCTTTGTACCAGGGACAAATTCCTCTCTGATGGGAAATGTAACCAGATTATGTGCCCTTTAAGTTATTACTCGCTGGGGAAAAAATGGTGCCGCCCCCCTGCAGCTTGGGATTCGGTGCCTGGGACACTCAGGGTGGTGGGACTGGTAGCAGAGGTGAGCTACACCAAGTACCTCTAGCGGTGTACAACTCACCCGTTATCTCAGACCTTCCAGGTTGAAAACTTTTTATTCCTTCCTGGAATAAAACCTTAAAACCAAGCTTATAATACACTATTGAGATTTTTCCCGTCTCAGGGGTATCTGCAACGCTGGACACATGTAATGCATTTTACTGTGCTCATTTGCAGCTTGAATGGCTCGTGAGGGTCAGCAGCAGAGTGCAGACTTTTTCACCCCTTAAGCAATGAAGCATTGAGTAAAAGTTATTATTACCAATTAGTGGTGGCATTATTATTACCAATTAGTGGCTGTATGAAGCAAATCATTAGTCTTAGTTCAGTTATTAGCAGCCAGATGTTCATGAAATGTGCCATGTGCAGCTAGCGTTGGACCTCAGCAGTTACCATCGAGACCAGTTGCTGAATTTGTGATGTCGCCGCGCTGTCCCCACGTGGGTTTTTGTGGTCCCCCCCAAAAGAAGTGTGTCTGGAGTCAGTGTGGAGGGTTTTTTTTGTTGCTGCCGGTGTTGTGTACCTAATGAGTGAATAAAAAAGGCAATTTCCATCTCTAGACGAGTGTTCTGAAGCCTTTAATATACTGAATTAATGATGTAAAGCCAAAAATTAGATTTCCAGTTTTGTTGTTGGTTGCAGCTTCATTTGTAAGAGCAAAGCTGCCATGTCAGAGAAGGGGAGGTTACAGTGCAAATTACTCTTGATCAAAAGTATTGTTTCTCTAGGACTCCTGTTTTTGAAACCCTTAATACACAATATTTCCACATACCCATGAGTTTTGCATAATGACTTTACACAAGACATTTTAGACAGCAAGCAGCATGAATTATGTTCTATTTAAGAACTTAAATTGCACTTCTATACCGTGTAATAATTTAAAAAATTAGGAAGTTAATGGGAAAAAAAATGGAATTGTATCTTTAGCATTATTTCTGTCTTGAACTATGTTTTTTAACTTTGGTGCATTTGCAGAGGGATTCATAACTATTGCTATAACTATATAGAATAACTAATAAAATAAGAATAATAAAATTCTGATACACTAAATACTTATTGCATAGAATTGGCTTTAAACATGTAAATAGAATAGGCATTAGAAATCTTTTTCATGTTTCTTGGAGTAATGAGGAAAGGGATGGAGTGTTGTTTTCTCCTTCAGTGATTAAGATGTCTTCTGATTTTCAATATTAGTGGAGAAAGGATTTGACTGACAGTTCCTTTGAGGAGAGTTTAAAGCAAATGAGTTGTAGGGTGGCATCAGTCGGGTTGGGTCAGTCCAGCACTAGTTGGGTAGGGACATCTGGTGGTGCAAGAAAGAAATAATTGAACACTTGCAACTCAAAGTGCAGTTGCAGTGGAGTGATTAAGGCAAAAACATCATTATGCTCGTGCTGTAATTACTTTTCTGTTTTGATATTATTGTAGAAACACTTATACGCATTTTTACATTTCAGTTTGTGTATAGTTTCAATTTACTGGAAAAGAAAAGTAGAAACTAAGGCCCTATTTGTGAGCTGGCAGCTTGCAGATGTAATGTGTTGAACACCCTTAACTCAAAGGGCATTTAACTTGCAGTCAGTTGGAAGTTTAAAGTCAAACTCGTGGTACCGGACCGTGGTTCTGTGGACAGAGCAGGTATATGTAAACCCTGTGCATTTGGGCTTTGTTTGTAGTTCTGCCAGTGATTCACTGTGATCTCTGGGCAAAGGTGATTTCATTTGCTTCAGTCCATAACTCACCAATTGTTTCAATCCATCTTTGTGTAAAAGTGCTATGATGATTTTCAGCTTCTGAATTCCACAGGCAAAGAATCATAAAAAGTCAAATGTTTATGTATCTTTGGTTACAAAGTTCTGTATTAATTAAAAGTACAATGAAAAATTTTATTTGTGCAAGGTTACCTTGAACCCCTGTAGATCATATATACATGACCAATATTTTAGGTGTAGTCATTTTAAAAGAGAAAGTCCTTAGGACTTCCGTCATCCTTAGGATGAATTTTCTACTTATTTAGCACTGTGCACACGGTGACAAAACCAAGTCCTTGGAAACATATGTGTTGAAGGCCATGCCCTTGGGAAGACTTCCCAGGAGTGTTTAATGCTGTGACGTCTTAACCAGCACTCGCCTGCCAGGATGAAGCAAGACTCTCTTGATCTGTTGATCATCTTTCATCTCATTCCTGCTGTTCGTATGTATCCAGCCATCGGTAGCACACGTTGACCACACATGGTGTCTTCTGGGAGATGGTGTCACATGCTCTCAGGAAGGTTTGGGCACAGACTTTCCAGGGACATCTTGGTCTTTGCAGGCAGAAGTCAAAGGATTGTGTTCATCCACGCCTGCTTATGAAGCTTTTGCAACTGCCATCCTGTCTTCTCCTTAGAGTAGATGTGTTCTTGAAATGATGGTGTTGATAAGTTACTAGTTTGTGCTTTATGTGTTGTGTCAGGAATGCATTTTTTACCATTATGTATTCCCCGTGCAATCCTATAAAGAGAAAAAGGGGGAAAAAAACCCAAGTATCTGCTCTTTGCTTTGCTACCAACATGACATTGGTGCTCTGAGAAGTCTTTGAGGAAAAATCTGTAGCAGCTCCTTTCACAGCCAATTATGGACTCTTTACACGAGGAGCTCTATATTCTGTAACGAAGGATGTATATAATCAAGCTCAGAATCAGAACAACTGCTACATAATTAAAAAAATGGGACTTTTCATATTGAGAGTTTTCTTAAAGTAACGAGCTGCAGAGATCAGCAATGTGTGAAGTAGAACAGTTTATCTCAAAAATCAGAATAACTGTTGCCTGCAGCTCTTCACAAGAGGGTGGGTTTTTTATTGAGGTCCAACCCTCCTTTCTGTCCTTACAGTAACATTTCTGTTTCGTAAAACTCATCATGACTTTCGTACATAAAGTAACAGTTCTTTGTTGCATGAAATCTTCCATTGTCACCCCAGTGATTCTGTCACCATCCTTGAAAAATTTCTCTGCTCTTGGTTTGGATAAAAGAGAGAAGCACTGGCATTTGTATGCTGTACCCTTTGTTTCTGAGATGTCGCAAGGCTGTGGTGACAACTGTGAAGTTGGGGATAGCCACAGAGTTGTTACAGACGTGCTGTTTTCCATTAATGAGAAGCTGGTGTTCATCCGCAGCCCTTCTACGTAATATTTAATCTATAACACTTTATATTGGAAGCAGCCATTATAGCAATAACTGTTGTTTTTTATGTTTCAGGTGCAAAGATGGCTTGAAAGGATTTACATACTCTGCACTAAAGTAAGTAAAGTTTCTGTGAGTACATAGCTTAAAGTGAAGATTTTGAGGAATTGTGCACAGTGACAGCTGCATTGTATGAAAAGTTTTTTCAGGAGAAAAACCATCCTGTTGTAAAACTCTTCCAACTTTGGGGGTATACAGCATATTTTGAAGAAGGCATCATATGCTGGCACAGGAGGGATCTTTTTATATTTGGGACCGTTAGTGAAAAGAAATGCAGACATATGGTTGCATGTTTTTGAAGACATGTTAATCTTTTACCTTTCTAAAACTGGGATTTGTGATTCATAGAATTCGAGAATCATAGAATCATTTAGGTTCGAAATAACCCTTAAGATCATTGAGGCCACCGTAAACCTAACACTGCCAAGTCCACCACTAAACCATGTCCCTAAGCACCACATCTACACGTCTTAAATACCTCCAGGGATGTGGACTCAACCACTTCCCTGGGCAGCCTGTTCCAATGCTTGACAACCCTTTCGGGGAAGACATTTTTCCTAATGTCCAATCTAAACCTCCCCTGGCACAACTTGAAGCTGTTTCCTTTCACTTGTCCTATCGCTTGTTACTTGGCAGAAGAGACCACCCCCCACCTCACTACAACCTCCTTTCAGGTAGTTGTAGAGCGCGATGAGGGCTCCCCTCAGCCTCCTCTTCTCCAGGCTCAACAACCCCAGTTCCCTCAGCCGCCCCTCATCAGACTTGTGCTCCAGGCCCTTCACCAGCTTCGTTGCCCTTCTCTGGACCCGCTCCAGCCCCTCAATGTCCTTCTTGTAGTGAGGGGCCCAAAAGTGAACACAGGATTCGTGGTGCGACCTCACCAGTGCCCAGTACAGGGGCACAATCACCTCCCTGCTCCTGCTGGCCACACTAGTTCTGATACAAGAAATTCATTCGAGATATCTTCAATGTGCCACTAGACCTTGTGTCTGCCCTAGTGGTCCAGGCTCTCCTAGAATTTACTTCACAATGGGACCCTTTGGTGTTACTCACTTACTTGTTGTACAAAGTTCTCCCATCTTTGTTTCTTGCGTCAAAAGTATAAAGACACATTATTCTTATCTGCCCCTTACATACCCTGCTACCTGTCTGCCACTCAGTCAGCCCAGTGCATGGGCAGTGTCAACTCACAGGTGAAGAAAAGAGCTGAAGTCAAGCAAGACAGACTTGCTGTTGCTGGTAGTGGAAAATATTTTACAGAGTTTTCAGCTATGAAACAGCTGTGGAATTTGATGTAACATGCCAACAGTTAAATAATTCAGTCTATAGTCCAGAAATAAGGACGTGAAACACTCTGCTCTTTGGCAATGTGCAGAAACAGTGCTTTCTGAAATCACCAGTCACATACCAAATGACAAAGTTTTTATACCTTCATCGCCTTCGGCAAGACTACCACGGTACAGTGTAATTTGGATTATAGTGCAAAGTGCTTGGAAACATCTTGCTGTTATGACCCCTTTTGCCCTTGATATACAGTAATTCTACACCGAAGATGAACCGGTATATTGACAATACCAACTTCTGGGTGAAGAAAGAGGGCTGAAGATGAAGCCAAGCAAAACAAAGTTGATGCTCTTGGTGGGAGTGAAAACATTTTGAGGATTTTACAAAATAGATATTTTATAAAAATATTATAGTAATCATCAACCTTTATGTAACCGCGTTTTGCCAGGGATAATTGAGATATTTCATGTGCCTTTTTGTTGTCTTATTTGGTGTTCTTGCTTTGTGTGAGAGATGGACTTCCCCAGTAATTTTTTTGTTTCTAGTTTAAAAAAATTCCTACCAGCAATTGTGACTGCTAGCTGAAGTTTAAATATATGTTGGTGAATTGATCTTTTCAAAGAGATACGAGGTTTGGCAGCTGTATAGGATGCATTTTCTTTTGCAGACCCGTTGGTAATAACTTCAAGCTTGTCTTAAATACTTTGGAGACTTGTATTGGGCTTAATGTATTTATTTGAGCTATTTATATAATTGTTGTTTTGGTTTGTTTTGTTTTTTCTTTCAGGTTCATTGTAGGGAAAGAAGAAATCCCCACTCACTCATTTTCACCTGAAGCAGTGTTTTCAAAAATAGATAAAAAGATAAAGCATTGTGAAAAAATACCGCAGCCAATGAACATACTGGCTCTAACAAAAAAGCTCATGGACAAAGTGTGAGTCAAAGAAAACAAAAGAAAAACAAAGCAAAATGAATCATTCTTACTTAGCTCATTTTAATGTTTCGTTACATTGTATTTGATAATGTTTTATAATACTTTTGCTTTTCATGTAAGTGTTTTGCATTGCCTTTTTACTGGGTAGTTAGCAGTGATGAAAGCAAAATTTAAGACCTGTATGTCATAGCAATGACTTGCAACGTGCAGTTGTCTAACAAGGGAGAGTAAATTCAATCAATTCTGAGTGGTAGAGTGGTGGTTGTGTTTTCTGCAGTTTTCAGCAAAACCAGCTTACGGCATGGTTCTGCCGGTGCTGGTAGTGATGCTAAGGAGGGGAAATTGCACAGCAGCAGACCTTACTTAGGTCACCTTAAGTGACCGTAACATCATCTTTTTGGTGACCTACATCCCTGTATTGCATGAAGGAGAACTGCCTAAGAACAGGATTGGTAGCACCTGGCCTGCCTCCTCTGTCAGGAAATAGGAAATTGCAAAGCAAAGAGTCAGTCTAAAACTGTTTTGCACGAGGTCAGACCTAGACATCTGAAGGTAGGTAAGATAGGTTCCCTCCCAGTCTACAGGATCCAATTTATTGTCCTTTAGTATGAGCTTAAAGAAATGACATCAGATAGTTTTTCAAATTATGTACTTCTGCTGTGCTTGATTTGTCTGCTTCAGGCACATTGGGTATCACAAGGAGTCATTCATTTTCAGGGAAGATGGAATAAAAAGTTGACCTCTCCAGGAGCAGTTTTATACCAGATCTTTACCTGCTGACATGTAGGAGAGAAACAAGTCTTCCAAGTGCATTTTGTTCTCAAAGTAGTGGCTTATCTTACTTGCGCAGATAATGAACAAAAATGAAGTGACCTACCTCACATGGCAACTTCTTATGATTTGCTGTGGGTTTTAATTGAAAAATACAAGGGAAGTCAGCAGTGGCTTCTTAGGCACAACTGTATTATATACAACAGAAGACCTACAAGGAGAAGGCAGTTCCAGCCATACGCAGATTCTTTTAGCTGAGTTGCTTATACCTTTTTTGTCTTAAACAAACTTCAGTTTGCTAGATATAGTTCGTAGCTCCTCCACTGTTCATTAAATACAAGGATCAAGGGACTATGGGTGGAGAAGAGCGTTTTTTCTTTAAGGTTTTGAAACTCCCAACTTGGACATTCAGAAAACTTTCAATTTTCAGTCCTAATGCTCTCACAGGTTTCTCTTCCATATGGTTCTTTTCAATATAATTGAGTCTAAATGCCTGTAACCTGATCACATTCTCATTACAATTTTTGCTACATGAACTGACCTCACAGATGATTTATGGCCATTAGACTTTATAGTACACGATTCAAAACTTCCAAGATATTTGGCACAGTATATAAATTGTGTAATTTATTTTGCATTAAAACTTAAATACTTGGCTATAGCAAAATATAATGTTCAGACCTGGTATGACATTACTTCTTTTAATTCTGCATAATGCAGGGCTAACAACTGTACAATCCACGTGTCCCACCATCCCAAGCCAGTGTCTTTTAAATGCCCAAGGTCAAATTCTCAGTCCGAAGTAAGAGCTACATAAAAATCAACACAGTAGAATAAATAGCCCAGAAGTGAAAGGATTGTAATTGAGCGAAGTCTCACAGGGTATCTCTGTGCATTTGTACGTTCTGCATTGCCCTCCAATGAACCTTACAATGGTATGAAAGATGTAAGGACACAGATAACGGATGCTTGGTCAAATAACTTTCCAGAACCACAAAGCAGAGACAGACCAGGAAGGGTCACATCATTTCTCCCTGTTGACCACAGCAGAAATTTTGTTCTTTAATTTTGTATTTAATGTGTAGCATGGCAAGAGGTTGGATCCAAATAAGTGTGCAGACACTTCTTGCCGTACAACTGAAGTATTGTTAGTTTTTATTGTCCTTTTATGGCATCATAAAAGTTCACAGTGCCCTTCAATGGGTAATGGGGAGAATGAGTGGTGGGAAAATAGCACTTTATGTATTTTTAGGCAAGAAAAATTTATGAAGTCTCCTGTCGATGACGCTGAAAACAGCTACGAGTTAATATGTGTTTCATTGTGCTTTTTGCAGGTGCAAACATGGCCCAAGGCATAGGTGCTGTAAACACTATGGAGATAATTGCATCTCATATTGTATTAAAGTAAGTGCAGAAAAAATTAGATTGACAAACTCTGGCAAAGACAGGGTAAAAGTCTTTAGTCAGAAAAAGCATATACTTACGAAGTGAGAAATAAGCCTGTTACTCATTCTTCTTGTATTGAAAATGTGACAAGCCTGAAAACAGATTTTCTCAATTTAGAACGGAGTGGTGGTGGGGTTAAAGTTCTCCGGTCTTTCAGATTAGCTGGAGAGAATGAATAACATAAAACCTGTGGGAAAAAATGGACTAGCGAGCAAGGAACTTGTTTAACTATGTGATGCACTTCACGGCTGAGCCCACTTGTGACTCCACCCTAAATAAAGCACCTGGAATGTGCTGCTTCGGCAGCAGCGCGGGTCTGGCGCACGGGCAGCTGCGCGGGTCTGGCGCACGGGCAGCTGCGCGGGTCTGGCACGCTGCTGCCGGGCGCTGGGCTCGCTCCTCCGATCATTTATTTTAAGGGCTCAGGGTAATGAGAGATTGGTCACAGTTGCTGCGCCCGGGAAGAGCTGTTTATGTCTGGTGGCATAATTCATCCTCCATTATTAATGTGATCAGCGCATTTTTTTTTCAAAGGAGTACTGCGTAGAGAATTTTCTTGGCTGGCATTGGGTTGGCACAGGTGGTACCACCTGCTATCCTGTTTTAGGCGTTGGTAAGACTCCAGAAGATCTCAATCACTTAATTTACCCGTTTTTATATATGGAGCAGCAAAAATGGATTTGAGTATCTTCAGATGCTTTTCATATATATTACTTTCAAAAATAACTTTTTAAAATTAGAATTTTATATGCAGTTAATGTTACCTCAGAAGAACTATGCTTAAATTTAGCATCAGAAGAGGTCTAGCACAACATTTATTCATGTATGTTTATTAACAACATCATTTTGTGTTGTATTAATACTCTTCTTACACCACAGAATGTTAGCGTACCACTGTGTAACGTGGATATAAGTTGCGCTGGAGTTGAGAGGATTTGGGATGGTGCTTATGTGTTCTGCTGAATTACGATGAGAATATGCAGTAGAGCATTCACGAGGAGTTGAGGGTAGTTATGTCACTTTTCTGTTGTAGCTATGACATATATTTACCAGAATCCAGATTAAAATTATGATTTTACAACCTCTCACTGCTGTCTCAGTCCACTTAATGTTTCATTCATGGGCTCTTTTCTTCAAAGCTTAACGTCTTTGGGGACACAGACATTTCGTTTGCTTGTTCAGTGCCTTGCCCAGTAACTTTACTGTTCACTGCCTCCTGGCCCACTTTGAATCCCATCTTCTGAGTGCTCATGTTTGGTCAGCAGCGTCTGGGGAGCAAACATTCCCTGTCCTTCATTTGCAGAGTACGCTGTGTTTTCCCCATAGATATCAGTGTGTGGCCTTCAGAATCAATGTCCAAGACTGCAGTGAATATTATATTCAAAACAAAGATTAAAATCAAGCAGAAGTGATTTTATGGGTTGATATGCTGCATTTCCAGATCTCTGCTGATGGTAGTATCTCCTAGAGTGCATTGTTTTTCGTGGGTGCCTTGTTATAACTTCAGTCTGCTGCACTTCTACATAAAGTGCTGTCCTTCATTACTTAGGCATATTTTACAGTAATGAGCTCTTTACTGTTAGTCCAGACTTGCGTCCTGAGTTTATTTATTAATCTCACACAAAATCCTTGTGTCTTCTGTGCTGCCTGCTCAGCAGTCAAATCTGTAAGTACCCTCATAACACTGTATTATTTTACAAGCGCAGTTAGAACAAACAAGTAAGGATTTCTGTTAGAGTACTTGTAATGGAACTGATGCCTCTTCTCCATGGAAAACTGTCATAACCTGCTGGAAGAATGATTGTGTGTGTGACTTCATGGGTAAAGAGAGAGGTGATTTGACCGTTATGGAATATAATGAGCTTGAAATGCCTTTAAAATAGAAAGGTGACCAAGAAATAAAAGTTAGTCTTGTTCGGTCGCTGTAGAGGAGTGACCCAAATCTGATTCCAGGTTGTGAGTTCCTCAGATTACAGTAGACTGTCCCCACGCTACTCTTTCTATCCTTTTTTTAGGTGAGTAGGAAGATGTGTTAATGATGAAAAGAACAGGAAAACAAAAACAGGATATTTAAGAGTCTCTGTCCTATTCAGTTCTTTATTCAGCATCATTTTGTTCACATTTCATATACCCTCGAAAGGGGATGAGGGGAGAAGAAAAACCAACTGATAATGGAGCTGAACTAAGTCTTGACCTGACTAAAAATAATAATTTAAAAAAAGACATTTTTATAAGATATTTTACATGTGCATTTGAACTATACTTCATTCTTGTACCAGTCTCGTATACTATCTTGGTATAAATTCTTCTTGACTACAATAATATAATCAGGGAAGTATCACTGAAGTGGCAGCCAGATCTTTGAATTTCCTGTCTTTCCTGTGACTTCTTTTTAAATTAAAACATGAGTGAAAAATTTTATTTTTATGTATTTGGATTTTTAAAGATCAAAAATTCTTAAGGCATTTTTAGTTCTCTCCATGGCTGTTCCTGGTGTCGATCAGTAATAACTGTCAGCTGACGTGATTTGAGCATGTTTTTGTAATTCCATATCTGTAAGGGAGCTTTCAAATCTGATAATGATCTGATGAGCTGCGTGTTGCGAAAATTTCTCCTCCGTGCTATATTTTCCCTTACCTTTGAACATCTCATCTTCTCATTATCGTATCTGTGCTTTAATTGTCATTGCATGCTCTTTTTCTCCTGCTTCACATTTAAATGCACATTAGATACTTGACATAATCCATGATAGCTTTTATGTAACGTTTAGTAATGACATACCACCTGATTTCATAGACTTCCCTTCAAATTTTAAATACTTAAAATGCTTTGGGTTTGTAAATGTCTGAAAAGAACTACCAGAAGCAGTCAAACAATATTTTTCCTCTCTTGTTATTTCAGTTGGTTACAGTGAGGAGACATTAGCCAGCAGTAGTAATCCAGTTGTCCATTTTTTCTGCTGGTGCTGTGGATGACGCCAGATGACCCTCACAACTTACCTAATGACTAGGATGACCAAAAAAGAATATGAGATTATTTTCTGCTGATTGTAATCACTGCTTTCTGTCTCTTGAAGGAACATGGGTAACCATATACCCAGAACAAATCTTAAATGTCTTAACTAATTTATTTTAAACTAATGTATTTTAACTAATTCCTAATATGTTGCAACAGGTTGACTGAGTTTTGGTATGTTGCTGAACTGTTTACGTACATGTGCTTTTCTGAATTTGAGTTATAGCCAATATCTTGACTGTATTATTAACTTTTTAAGAAACCTGTTTCTCAAAAGGAAAAAAAAAAGGTTTATTCAATGAGTTTTGCAGATATGTAGTTTCACTGTGCTGCTACTTCTGGCTGATCTCAGTCCCAGCTCAAAATCTCTGTGGAGAAATGGGTCTTAGCAGATTTTTCTTCACTCACTTATGCTTATTATAGTGTCCTGCGTATACTCTACTGTTTTCTACCTCCGTTATCATTTGAGGTCTTTTTATGGGAGAGAAAAGTTACAAAATTGTGCATTGACTATAAGTTGTAATACTTTCTGTGACTCTGAAAAACACCTGTAAGTGTGATATGGATTCACCTGGTTGATTTAATGAGCTAAATAGAAAGGTTTTGTGCACTACTTATTGCTATTTGGTGCTCATCAAAACAGCCTCAGTCCTTCAGTTCAGCACTTCTAAGTAGGCTACTCATAAAAATAAAATCACGGATATATTTGGGTGTTTCCAGCTGGAATTTATTTAAGTGTTTCCTAATGCAGTGTTCCTCGCCCCATCAGAATAACCTTTCCTACAGCTGGGTGAAAATGTCAAACACACCATACTGTTTGTTCTCTTGTTTTGGGCTTTGTTCATAACTGCTGGGTTTAGGACTTTCTTTTTATATAATGGTACCTGGTATCATAATCATCTAATTTTTTTGGAAGACGAGGGCTAGGTACTTCACACTAGGGTACCTCTTCATTTTAGGGGCAAATACGCGTTCATGTCAATTTTGACATTTTAACTACACAAAATTCACAGTGTATTTACATCTCTGCCTACCTCGCATACCTTTCAGTAGGCATTTTCATTGCACCATCAGAAAACACTGGGTTGTTAGTTGTTCAGTATGTACAATTTACATACAAGAGTAGCAGATGAAGAAGGGGAAATTTTTCATTCATAGCTACTGGATCATTGAATGACACAATATATTTTCTTTTACTTGATTCTCATAAACCACTTCTTGAGTAGCAGGCAGAGTAATTGCTTCAGGAAGAGTTTATTACTGGATTTTTAGCCACAATAAAATTTCATGAGCTTTATGATGCATTATGAAGTTCTGTAGGAGGCAAAAATGTTTTGAGTTTCTGAGTTTGAAAGGTTGCTCCATCAAGCCCTCTGCCAGTTGTCCCTGTAACTGGAATTTTCTCGGTGTCCCTGAGTATCTTCTGAAAAATGAACTTCAGAAATCATGAGCATTGAGTGCCTGCCCTATTTGCCAATGGTGAGTGCATAGACAGTTTTCAGATAAGGTATTTTCCAACCAAAAAATTGATAGATTTTATTAAGAGTTATGAGAGAAGTTCAGCCATAGGGTAAGAATAATGATAGGAAGCTTTGGAGGAAGTTGTAAGAAACTGGGGAGAAGAATTTGGAAAGAAAAAGTCAGTGTGGTTTTGTGACATGGTGTAAAAAAGCAGATCTGTATCCAAGGTGGAGTAGTAAGAAGAATTAATTGGAACCCATGTTATCCTTTCTCAGCAGCTCTGCACATAATCTTCCTTCCAGTTTCGCCCTTTCTCTTGCTGCAGGCATCACTCAGCCTCCAGTTTGGTTGAGGGAAAGTATGGGAGCACGTGCCAAGCCATCAGGGTCAATTTCTAATTCTCACACTTTCTGAAATGTATTTTTTGTGGACTTTTTCCTCCTTTAGTGCTTTCTCCAGACATTTGAGTGTAGAAGTGCTTTTTTTCTCCATGGCATTACTTTCCTCTATATACCCATTTGTGGTTAAAAGCTGGTCAGTAACCTGGAAATGAAGTCATCAGGATTATTTCAAAGGACAGAATTTTGGAGCAGAAGAGAAATAGAGTTTGTCCCTTGAGGCTTTTCAGATATTCATAGAAATTAAAGGAGAGTCAATTGTCTATGATCTTATTGCCTTTGCTATTTCACAGGGGAATCAGGAAAAAAAACCTGGTCTTGAGTTTGAAGATGAGGATTCATTTTACATAGTATCTGCAGAGTGGCTTTTAAACTGCTTGATGTCAAAAATAAGTACTTCTGTAGATGTTTTTCCTTCTCCTTTTTCTGAATTTGTGGTTTCTTACCACAAAATCTTTCTTTGTTTTCTCCAGGGCTTCATTAGGATGTTTAGCATCGGTTACCTGATCCAGTGTTGCCTTCGAATTCCATCCACCTTCCGGCATCTGTTTACAGAACCATCCCGACTATTTTCCCTCTTCTACAACAAGGAAAATTTCCAGCTTGGAGCTTTTCTGGGATCTTTCGTCAGTATATACAAAGTAAGCTTATAACATATGGAAATGACAAATACCATGTTTTTTATTTCACTTTTCAGAATATCACGAACAGCTAAAACGTCTAGCTGCTTAAGATTACTGATACTGTGTGCTACAGCATGTCACCGACAAATTCTATAGTATTGCAGTAATCAAATCGTAAATAGAAAACTAGTCTTCCAATTCCATGTGTTTTTTCTATCATTTCTGAGTAAACCAGATGGATTTTGCAGCATGGTATCAAGATCAGGAGATGGGGAGTACTTCGGAGAAAGTGAATTCAGATTTCAAAGGGACTTGCTGTTACACAAAAACATTTTAGTGCAGACACAAGTAGTGACTGCAGTAGCAGCAGTGTTGCCAGAGAGAAGCCATTTGCAGATTTTTTTGGCTCAAATATCTGAAATTCTTACTTGACACTAAGTAGCAGGAGATTGCAGAACATATATCATGTGCAGCTGAGGAGACATTGCACTTACCACTGGGAAAACTACCCTTCTACACCATTATAAGATGACAGATTGCAAACTGAGACACGTTCATACAGCATTGTTGGAATTAATCAAATTATGTTTATTTATGCCAAAAGAGAATGTGACGAAGCACACGCCCTAAGGGAGAATATATTGCATACTGCAGTGCTGAAGGGGCTTTTGCGCTTGTATATGCTTAATCACACGTGTCATTTTTCAACTGCTACTTTACTTGCTCTGCAAAGTTAAGATAATTTTGTATTATTCAGGGTAAATATTACTTACTGAAAATTAAAAAAAAACAAGTGTTATTTGTAAACAAAACTGCATTTCACTTGACTTGCAGTCAGATTGAGAGACAAGAATTTCTAAGGTTACAGAGCTTAAAATTTTTGATGGCAAAGTGCAAATGGGCTGTTCAGAGTTTATTTGAAAATCAAATTTTTGCTCAAACTTTAAGAAAATAGCCTTTAGAGAAAAGAGTATTTAAATTGCAAAAGTTGAAACTATTTTGATGTCTTTTAAAAGCTCCAATTGCAAAGTGTAATTTAGTTCTATAGATACTCATTTTACGAGAGTGACATACTCTGACCTTTATTTATAGTTTATTAAGTATGTACTCAGCACTGGTGAGGCCGNGGATTATACTTTCTGTTATTGTTTGCATTCCATAACTTACACAGATTTGGGTTGTATTATATTTTTCTCCCAGTTTGAAATAAGCATGTAGGGCAGCAGAGATTCTAGTCACTCCAAAAGATTGGACCACAGCCAAAAAAAATGAAATGCTTGATGCATTTTGAACCCAAAGGAATTGCATTATGGACTGCTTTTAAAAGAAGTCCATCTTGTCCCTAAAAGCAGTCCAAAATGCCATTGTAGGATTGTAGTAGCTGTACTATTAATATTTTGTGTTCCCCTTATTGTTAATTAATGTCAGCAAACGTGGTTTTGCAGAAAATAAGTTGGCCATGGTAGCCTGGTTTCCTCTTTTCAATTAGTTTACAAGTTTGAGTAGGAAAGTTGACTGTCATAATTGCAATGTATCAATGGCTTTGCAAGGACTTTATTTACTTAAAATGTGCACTGTAAAATAGCTAGTGAGATCACATCTGTGGTACTTGTGTCCTTTTTTGGACACAGATACTGCTTCATTTCTTCTTTTAATTTTAATGTCTTTTTCAAGGGTGGGTTCACCTGAGGGCTGCCAAGATGATTTGAGGACTGGGTCATACGATGTGCAAGGAGAAGCTGGGAGAACTGGGTTTTAAGCTGGAGAAAAAAGGCTCAGGGGAGATTTTATTGCTACCTACACCTCTTGAAGGTGTGCAGTGATAGGTTGAAAGGCAGTGGATACAAGCTGAAATGCAGGAGATTCCAAAGAAATATAAGGAAATATGTTTTCATGTGAGGGTGGCCAAATATTGGAACAGGTTGCCCGGTGAGGCTGTGTAGTCTCATCCTTGGAGATGCTCAGAACTCAACTGGACAAGTTCCTGAGCTACCTGCTCAAATTAGACCTGCTTCAAGCAGGACCAGATGATCTCCAGACGCCCCTTCCAACATAAATCATTCTTTGATTCCATGAAAAGCACACATTAGATGGGTTAAGAGGCTGACACACGTATCTCAAAGTAGACATCAGCGGGCTGTCATACTGAATTATATAATGTTCTCTCTGTGCCATCAGCACTGGATCGGGCCTTACTAAGCAGGTCTCGAACCATTTAGAAGCAAACAGAAATTTACCAGGGATAAAATTTGGAGACAAAGTATGGATTTCCAAAACAGTTTAAAAAAACGTGCAGAGGAGATGGCAGATGTGTGGAACAATCTGGATCATTTGTTAACCTGCAGTCATCCAAATGAAATATATTTTAATGCAGCCTGAGCCACAATTACTTGCATACATTCTGGCCCGAACCGTCGTGTACTGTTGTCTGTGTCAACAAACAGGTTATTATGTGTTTCACTGTGTCTTTTAATCATATGCAGTTCTAACTTTTTAAATTAATGTGTTTTCCTGGTTCCAGAATTTATTGAATGTATGGAAAAATCTCAAGGTGTTTGGTGTGTAGTTGAAAAGAGACTTTATCATGGGAAAGAGTCTAGACAACTACAGCAAATTAAGATGTTGTGAATTCAAGGTTAGCTTTGGAATTAAATTGGTATTCAAATTAGATTGATCTGCTCTCTGATTTTGAAAGAAGTGGTAGCAGTAAACTGTTAATTAAAACACTGAAATGTTTTAGGTACTGTGGATTATGGGTATTATCACACTAGACTCCTAATTTGTACTGTGTGCTATATTACTATCTCATAAAGGAATATCTTCAGTCTGTGCGTTATGGAAGAGAAATAACTAGGGCTAATCCTGCGCTCTGTTCACCTACAGGGTACTAGTTGCTTCCTGCGTTGGGTACGAAACCTAGATGATGAGCTTCATGCACTTGTAGCTGGTGAGTCCATGACAAGTTTATATTGCCTCTGTTGGGACTCTGCAAATACTTCTCTTGGCTGTCCTCCCATTCCCTTTTCAGACTTCTGTGATGAAAATAGGACTGTGTACATCAAGGTTGTGTCAAAGCGACAGTGGTGTTTCAAGTAGCTTCAGATTAAAATTGTAAGGCAAATTCAATCACATGGTGTTTTTTACAGTCAGCTTCAAGGACAATATATTATCGTATGCACAAATGTGAACTTGTCCTTTGTTTTCCAACTGTAGAGATGAGAAGTTCAAATACTGACTCTTCCATACGTGACAGAATACATTTGAAAGGATGGGCTGCACTGGATCCGAAGAAGGACCCTTTTCCCATGAATTCTGTGTGGTGGTGCAAGCGCTTCCCTGCTGTTTGTGCCTCTGTCACGTATTGGAACCTCAGAGGTCTCTCTTCCTTGCAGGATGAGAGAGGAAATTTGATGCTGTGCTCCTGAGCACTGAACTACAGATTTATTTCAGGTTTTCAAAACTCTATTTTTTTTAATGACATACACCATATTTTGATGGGCAGCACAGGAACATCACTGAACTTTGTTGTAGCAACAGAAAGCATAATCTTATGCAGTGTCTGTTGAGCTGACATACTGCAACAGCAACAATAAATCACAATCTTAACAATGCTTTTGTTTTCTAATTGTTACAGGGTGTCTAGCAGGAATTTCTATGATGTTTTACAAAAGTACTACTATCTCTATGTATCTGGTGTCCAAATTAGTAGAGGTAAGATATTACCCTCCTAACAGAATTCTTCATTTCATCTGTTTTTTCAAGGCAGAAAAAGAAAATTAACTTCACAGGCTTTGTCAGACAATTCCAGTATAATACAAAGTTATGTGGTGGTGGTGTGTTTCAGTACATGTGTGCCAAGAGGCAGTGCCATTCTGTGGTCTCATTTCTTTCTTATTTTCTTTTCTGTGACTCATTTTAAAAGTCCTTTATCCACTGTTCCCCATGTATACTCTCCATGAATTTTTTTAATCTCCTGATAGCCCTTTGCTTTGTAGCTTTTGCAGATTTTTTGAATCTGAAAGTTCCGAGAATGTCTATTCTGCCAGAAGCATAAATCAGACCTAGTCCTTAATTGCAGATTTATTGCCAAAAGCTACAGCTTAACTTCCTGCCTTTGTTCCCTAATTTTGGCATTTAACAATCTAAGATAACTCAAAATAGCTTAGGTTTTAGTCTATAGCTGGAGTTGTTTGTCAGTATACTTCAACTGATTAAATTCCCAGCTTTGCAATGAACTTCGTTCTAATTACTATTTTTCAGGCTTCAATTATTTCTATGAACTTGTAAAAATTAGGAGCCCAGGGAAAAAAAAAGTTTGTAGAGTTTGGGTGTGTTGATTATACTTTTCTGACCAGCTTTTGATTTCTGACTGTGATTTTTCCATAAAATCGGGACTTAGTCATCGTTATTTCCCCAGTAGCACCACCGGAATAAGTTGAGAGCGTTCTCTTATTATGCATCATCCCCGAATCACAAAACTTTCTCCTGCAGACCTTGAGGGCCTCGTTTCCTAGTGATATTTATGCACCTCCATTACCAGAGCAGAATTAATTTCAAAGAATATAAAAAAAAGGACCTTTTTTTTTTAAGTATAAAATTAAACATAAAAAGGGAAGATATACTCTGTTTACTCTTGCTCCTTGTAATCCTAGATCAAGCTCTGAAGGTAGTTCTCGTATTGGTTATATAAAAGCAAATCTGAGTTATCCATACTGACTTTTAGAACACTAGTTGTAAAAAACCAATATTATCTTGTATTGCTGATGGTTTTCTCTGGACTTTGAGACATTGTGGCTGGACTGAAATAAGAAAAGTGCTGTGTGTTCTTTCTTTCTTTCTTTCTTTCTTTGTTTTTTTGTTGTTTTTTTTTTTACTACTTTTATTATCTTATGCAAGCAAAGGGTAACTGACCAAAGAGGCGTGTGCTGCTTTGGGAGGTCAAGCTGTGCTCAGGAAAATAAACTTTACATGTTTTCTCAGAAAGAAAAGTATGTGATTTCAAGCTGTTTAAGAACAGTGAATATTCACTTTGTTGGAATAGTTATTGCATTGTTCTTTTGCTTTTTTAAAATGAAGAATTTAACAGAGCAAACTTTCCCTTTTTTATCTTTAAGATCTATACTACCCTTTTAACACCTAAGCTGTTGCTAGGCCTATTCTATACATTCATAGCTCTTATTCTATTGACCTTGGATAACTTCTATAAGCTGTCTCAATCGATGTCATCTTTGTGGACATATACAAAAATATATGAACATAGGTTAGTAATGTTGACATGTTACTTTGAAAAGGTAAAATAAAAAGTAAAAAGCTACTTTTACTTTGTTTATTTTGTTTTATTCAGCATTTCTTGTTTATTTTCATAGACTATGTACTTCAAAGGCATTGAAGCAGGGAAGGTTCCCTATTTTCCTCATGCAGACAGCATCATCTATGCCATTTCTACATCCATATGCTTTCAGGCAGTAAGTATGTTGTCTTCTAGCAGAACATGAAGCTCTTCTAGTTTAAGTCAAATGTTGAATGAAATGAGGAGTACAGGGATACAGTGATAGAGAGAAGAGAGTGTGACGTAGTGCTTCCAGCAAGATGCTCTGCAGCAGGACTCCTGCATCCTGCTTTTGAGTGTCACAGTGGGAAGATCATTTCTAGGACTCAAATTTCTCGTATGCTTATATCTGTGATTACATTATACAAAGCACTGAATTCTTCGGAAAGGATCTCAAAATGCATTACCTGAGAAGATGGATATAAACGTATGGGCTTTCATAAGCGTATGAATAGACTGTTTCTCAAGGAAACAAACAATATATTGTAATATTTTATGCCTTTTTAATGAACTAGACGTTTTCACTTTCAACTAACTTGAATTAAAGTTGCCTATTTGAAAGAATCTGCAAAAATTAGTAAGAAAATCTGAAGTTTTATGTTTGTAACAAGCTGTAGTTATCATCTTTTGCACTTTCCAAATCAATTACATGCCTTCACCCTCAGTCCTTTTATCGGCTGCATCAGCTACAAAAGCTCCTTTTCAGTGGTACCCAAATTACTCTATTGTTCCACTACATCTCTCCATTTCTAGACCTTCTGCTGCAACTTCCCACTGAATGTTTTCTGGACCTCCATAACTATATGTATTTTTTGTGCCCCTCAATAAAGAGAATATAAAACGACCCTAAAGCAGTCTTCTGCTGTCTCGTGGTTAACAGGACAGTTCCACTCCTCCTCCTCATTGTTCCCATACATTTGGGAATATCTCTCATTCTAGTATCAAAGTGAACTGATATGTTAGTGCTTGGGATGTGCCTAAAGGTCTGCAGCATTGAAATCTCCAAAATACTATTGGCAAGGACCATTGTATGAGGCTAACAGAAATAAAGTTAATATGAGAAAAGAGGAAAGGGTTTTTCCATTACTTGATAACTAGTTGGAAAAGGAGCCCAAGACTGGAAGTAAATTACTAGGTTTAGGAGGGAGGAAGGAGGGTGAAATTAGCCCAGGGATCTATGCTGAGATGTTTGTTACTCACTGTATTCATAAGTGACCTGGAAAAGTAATGGAATAGAGAGGAGACAGAATTTTGGTTATATAACATTATTGAAGATATGTAACGTGAAATGGCTGACTCCAGGAAATGGTAGATCACAAAATGCAGAGTGAGTGGGGGGTAAAATAGCAGGTAAATTTGGCATCCACAAGTGCAAAATCACGCATGTAGGAATAATAAGGGTTATTGTTGCTTTGTTTGCAGTGAGATCTAAGTTAATTGCCACCACTTTTGAAAGATAGTCTTCTGGAAATATCATTCTGTGCTGGTGGTGGTCATGTAGAGCATCAAATTCAGCTGTGAGTGCGCTGACTGCGCTGGACCTTGGCAGGTGATCACAGCTGCTTTTGGTCCATGAATCATGAGGTGCTTTTAAAAAAATTAAAAAAAAAAAAAGTTTTCACTGGTCTTGGCAACATAATGTAGCAGATGAAGCTTTTGCCTGACGCTGTCAGCTGGCTTTGACAGAATGCTCTCCTTGCAGGCTGTCATGGAAGTTCAGAACCTGAGACCATCGTACTGGAAATTTCTTTTACGACTAACAAAGGGCAGGTATGTAATTGGGAGTATTTTACGGCTTGTCTAAACACGCCATTGATCACATTCAGCTTTCTATGTCATTCGCTGTCAACAGCAGAGCCGTAGGAGTCCATATGGGCTGATTTCCTGAGTATTTACTTTGCTTTTCAAATGGTTTCCAGTCCACTTGAAGTTCTTTGCTGCTGAAACGACACTGCTAGGTTTAGTCTAATGACAGGAGCAAAGGCTTAAATCTTGTTAAGATTATTTAGCAGAGGAGTGTTTTACTTGAAGGCTTTTTTATCTTTAGTTCACTTGGAGGGTGGAATGCTTTCAGATTTCAGTGGAATATGAAGAATCCGGTAAACAACTGTATAGGTTGAAGAAATCACTTAGTATGTACACTGATCGACAACACGGTATTACTACATGTTTAAAAGCATTACTAGAAATGTCAGAGTATTTCCTAAGAATACTTTGAAGATTCAGTAGTTTTTTATAGAACATCTATTTCAGGATGGGAAAGGAATATTTTTTCTTGGAAAACTAGTGAAAAATTTTCTCTGAATATAACCATAAATTTACACTGTAATATCTTATTGGATATTTTTTCTCTTATTTGCTGTGGGGATCTAAAATGCTTACCTTCTAAAATAGATTTTGCTGTATCTGATTTATAAAAATACAGTTCAGTGAAGTGTACATCAGTGTATTATACTGATGCACTGCGTGGCAGAAACAAGGCATCCAAATCACGATGGAGATCAGTTTATGAATGGGATTATAAAAGGTAATGCTTGTCGTGACACTGAGCGCTCCAGACTATAAAACTAGAAGTGAAATCAGAGACCAGTCCCTGGAGCATGTTGAACCTGCACTCCCCAAGGCACAGAACGCTCTTAGCTGGACATGAGGTGACTGAATACGTTGCGAGACAGAGTGGGAAGCTTTCCTTGAGATGCCTGGAGGCAGTCTGCAGGCAACCTCCGAGGCTGTACAAACACGATACAGGGGATGATGTCAGTGCAGATGTCCAATTTTGGCTGCATTTTTCCCTCTTGTGCTAATCCTAAGATTGCTGTAGTTGAAAGAGAGGAGGGAAAAGAAATTCTATTCTGCTCGTTTATTTTATCTGAAGTAAATCTTTGTAATTGTAATTTTGACACTGTCTCCATAGAGGTAGATTCTTTTCACGTTTCATAGGTCTTTCACTCAACAATTTTGAAGACTAAAGGGATGGAAATGGATTGTAACACCCATAAAATTGTTACCTGCTCTTGGGCAGGCATGGCCAGAGTTTGCGAGGCTGGGGTGAGAAAGAGGAGTAGTATATTTTGGTTTGCCTTTTTTTGTGATGTTAAAAGTAGAAGGGGACTCTCTCCTTTCCCCTTTTCCACAAGCTGTGTTATATAAAGTGTATCTACACAAAGCACTACCAAACAGATTTGTCAAATCTTTTTTTTTTTTTTAATCTTTATTGCCTGAGATGAAAAACTTGTAGTCTCTAAACAGTGCAGGCTGAAGCCTGTATTTCAAAGATTTGGATAGTCTTTCATGAAGTTAAATAATTTTAATAATTTTATAAATAAATTCAATGAATAACTTTAAAAAATAAAACATTTTTTAATAATTTTATTTTTTCAAAAGTAAATGAATAATCTGCTCACTCTCTCATGTCTCTTCTTTTTCAGGTTTGCTCTCATGAACAGGAAAGTTTTAGATGTATTTGGTACTGAAGCATCTAAGAACTTCAAGGATTTCACACCTAAGCTTGACCCAAGATACACGCTTGTACCACCAGAGCTACCGCTGGAGCTGTCTTGAAAACGATAGTATATCTTGTTGAATGTGATCAGCATTTTGTCCTGAGAAGTTAATTAACTTAACAGTCGTATGTATGGAGGAGGGCTTGGGCTCCACTTCAGTATTATTTCAATGAGAAATGCTTTTTACCAATCAAAAGTACTGAAGCTTTGCAGGAAGGTGTGGCTTAGTGATTAAGCTCCCTTCTGTACACAGAAGATATTTCTGGGTTACTGTAGTTGGTTGACAGTATGGTAGATTGCTGAATGAGTTAAGCAAATGAGTAATATATTTAGAGAAGAGATGTAAAACATAAATATGCATAATAATTTCAAAAATTCTGTAGTTCATACCAGTAGAATATTTCTTGGTAAAACTAAAAGCAATTCTTAATTTACAAAGGAAGACAAATGGCATAGTTTAGGCCCAAAATTTTCCCTGATCTTAAAACTACTGCAGTCGGGTGAAAACGCCTGCTTGGCTTTCTAAATTGCATCACTGATTTATCTCAAAAGAGCCACTGCCCACTCTATTTAAAATTATGGTGTTTTTAGACAGCTCTGGTCGCAAAATAAGGTATTGCTTAGGAAAAGAAAATGCGTATTAATTCAGAAATCACATTCCAGGGCTGTAAATCCCACTGACAATACGGATAACGGACAAGGAAAATAAGAAGGCGGTACCGGTGACTGCTGCGCCATGAGGAGCAGCGGGGTGTGGTGGTCAGTATCTGCCAAGTGGAAAATGACAAAACCAGCAGAGGAAGGAATGAAACGTTCCAGCCTCTGAGATGGTGCTGGAAACAGCAGACAGTTACAAAAATAAAAAAGCCAAGAAGAAAACAAAACAAAACAAAAATCCCCCAAAATATACTGAAATTAAATGTTTATTTTTAAAGGGCTTGACATTGTCGCTTTAGATGGCATCGGGTTGTTTGTCAAGCTGCAACACCAGGCAGCATTTCAAGCATTTCTTTAAAAGAGAACTGACCCCTGAGGTTAGACTGTTACAAGAGAACAGTTTTGATGGTATTAACAGTATTTTTTCCTTGTACTCGGTGAAGAGTGGTTTTCTGTCAGTCCATTCGGCAGCCACGACTGGGACAGTTACATTAAATTTAATACGGTACTCAATGCAAATAACTACCTATGCAAATTCCATCTCATTTTTACCCTGCGTATTTCTCCAGATAATAGTTTGTGTTCTAAAGCGAGACCTTGACATGCTAATTGCTTTTTTTTTGCTTTTTGGGGCTTTTTTTTATTAGAATCCATTCAGGTGATGCTGAATGGTGTTCATTACCCTAGAACTTAATGAAAAGATGAACTATATTCACATTCAACTGAAAAAAGACGAGGTAAGCCAAGGAACAGAAATTGCAGTAGGTTGCATGTATTTTAAAAAGAAAGAAGAAGAATAAATCAGTGTTTTGTTGGAAGTCTCTGTCAGATGATATGAATTGGATTAATTAATAGAATCTTTGTCTTGCAACACTGTAATCCTACCCCAGCCTTAAGCATATTTTAATTCCCATTAGTTTAATTTCTTATTACTGAATATACAGTAATTTTTATCAGTTTTACACAAGTGTCATGAAAATTGTACCAATCTGTGCACAAAATCTGCTTCTTCATCAGCTGCTGTAACAGTGATGCTTTGTCACTGTTACTAAAGGTGCTTTGTCCTTTAAAACAGTGATTGTCCAAGTTAGTGTGAATAAAGTTCTGCAAGCTAGTTTGTATGCAATATTTTATTGCTTGAAATATTATATTAAAATTCCTCAAAAGGAAATAAAAGTTATTTCAACAAGAACTTCAAAAGGATTGTAATAGGTTTGTAGTGTTTTTCCACTGGAATATGGTCTAAAATACTTGACCTTGTAAAGTCTGAGAAGTTATATATTTTAGGTAATATGTTAGAACTCACACACTATATTATGAATACTTTCTAGTGTAACTATATATCATTCTCAAACTTCAAGATATTTTTTAGGTGGACTAATTTTCTTCACTGGAATGACAATTGTGATTGTTTCTCTATTTGAGTTTAAAAAAATCCAAGTACTACATCTCAGCAGCTAAACAACAGTTTTGTCTATGTTTTCTTGCTTCCAAAATTCACAGTCCTTGTTTCGAGTTATTTTCGTGTAATATAAAAAGAAATTAAAAAATTTTAAATTATTTTTATTCAAATCAAGTATATGTAAGAGAAAAAAAATAAAGTCCTAATGTTTTTCCCAATAATAAACAGTTGCTGCTTGAAAAAGTGACTTTTTGTCTATGTTGTTGTTAATAAGCCATCTGGAGTCATCAGTGAAGTGATACTCGGTGGTGAAGGAACGCCAGGAATGTGACTGGGCATTTAAATTGTACGTATTTGTTACAAAATAAAGTCCTAATGCGGTGCGAGTGAAGAGGTAATGCCAAAGCAGTTCAGCTGACAACTTCAGCTCTGCACTTCCACGGGTAATTACGCAGTATGGGTTGATGTTATTTAATGTTTCTTTTTTAAACAGAGGAAGCCACATAGCCAGGCAGTGAGAAGCTGCCCGCCTCCGGCTCTGCCCGCCGTGGCCGCGCGGCTGGGCCTCGTGACCGAAACGACAGCGTTTCCTACCACCTGACGCGGCACGGCTGTTTGTTGTTTTGGTCGTATGACGGGTAACTGGTCACGTTGAACTTCTTGCAGAAGTTGATTTTGCAAAGAGGGGTACAGGGGGAGACTTGCTCAGGAGATGGTGGGTCAACCTGAAATGCCCCAGTTCCGTGAGAGATGTTCGGGTGTCCGTAGGGAGGCTGCGCAGGGAGACGGTGCTCGGCTCCCCGCAGGCATCCCGGGAGGGTGCGCCGAGAGCTGCTGCCTCATCTGTGGCTCCGGGAGCGAATATGCCTGTGGGAGGCAATTTTTTCACCCTTCCTTGAGGTAGTTTGCATGCACGGCTCTTCTGGAGAGTTCATCGCCATCCCTGCCGCTCTCACCGCACCACCCTTACTGCGCGTCTCGCTCTCTCTGTGGCTGTAGCCCCCGTCCTGCACCCAACCCCAGTGCTCCCTGCGCCAGACCGCGGCCTTTTGCCCCAGTTCCTCTTCGTTCTTCATCCCTTCCTCCCTCACCTCCACCCAGTTCCCTCTCCTCCCGTCAGCCTTGCAAGCTCCATTTACAGCCCTCGGGTGCCTCCTTTTGCTTCTCCTCCAGAACCGCTCCTGCGCTGGGCATCCCGGGAGTGCTGCTCCTGCCCGAGGGAGCGCTGGGGTGGGGATGTGCCCCCGGGCACCCCAGCTTTTGCTGCCGCCCTTGGGTTTTGGTCGGCAGAGCTGCTTTAGGAGCAGCAGAATTCAGCAGTCCAGATCTAGAGTTTCCCCCTCCAAGACATTCTGGCTGTGACTAAGATATATGTGCAACATCCCAACGTGAAGGATGCGGTCGTTCTTTTATCTTTTGTGATGGATACTCATTAATATCCTTTGCCTGCCATCTTTCAGCTGATTTTCAGGCTGCATGAGATTGCTCCTGTTGCAGATCTTCATCACTTATTCCCAGTCCTTGTTGGAGGTGATGATGAAGGTGTTGATATCTGCCACTGAGATCCGCTAAAAGAGTCTTTTTTTTTTTTTTTTTTTTTTTACAGAATCATTTTAAATCTAGCACAAGGCCGAGATTAGTGCAGATTTGCTGGGTTCGTGTGTGGTAAATACTTCCACCAGGGAGTGCATGAAGGAATACGGAAATTTTGATCTTTTAGAGAGCTAATAATAAAAGCAAAGAGTGCCTACAATGAATCATAGAATCATAGAATCATTAAGGTTGGAAAAGACCTCTAAGATCATCGAGTCCAACCGTCAACCCAACACCCCCATGCCCACTAAACCATGTCCCTAAGCGCCTCATCTACACGTCTTTTAAATACTTCCAGAGATGGGGACTCCACCACTTCCCTGGGCAGCCTGTTCCAAGGCCTGACCACTCTTTCAGGAAAGAAAGTTTTCCTAATGCCCAATCTAAGCCTCCCTTGGCGCAATTTGAGGCCATTTCCTCTCATCCTATCGCTAGTCACTTGGCTGAAGATACCAACCCCCACCTCGCTACAACCTCCTTTCAGGTAGTTGTAGAGCGCGATGAGGTCTCCCCTCAGCCTCCTCTTCTCCAGGCTCAACAACCCCAGTTCCCTCATCCGCTCCTCATCAGATTTGTGCTCCAGGCCCTTCACCAGCTTCGTTGCCCTTCTCTGGACACGCTCCAGCACCTCAATGTCCTTCTTGTGGTGAGGGGCCCAAAAGTGAACACAGGATTCGAGGTGCGGCCTCACCAGTGCGGAGTACAGGGGCATGATCACCTCCCTGCTCCTGCTGGCCACACTATACCTGATACAGGCCAGGATGACACATTTTTATAGATAACGCTGTCTCAGTTCATGAGGAAGATGAGTAAAACATCAGAACTGCATCAGCGTAGAGGGAGTGATTTCACTGCTGAAGGGAAAAGCTTGAGCTTCCTTGTACTGTCTCACACCTGGGTCTCCAGGACGATCTCAGAAGCTCTTCCTTCTGCAGGTGACATCTCTCCAGGCAAGGGTCCTCTGAGAAAATACGGGTTTCTGCTGTGTGGTCAAGAAGCTCCACATTCCTCATCATTTCTCAACCACAATGGGAACCAAGATGCCTTCCATAATACGGACAGCCTGTTCTCCTAGAAGCTTCCCACACCTCTCACAGCAGACCTGGGACCCTTCTAACCCAGCCGCCTTAGATGGGACATTTCTGAGAACTGTCAGTAAGGCTCAAAAATAATTTTCAAAAAATTTGTTGGGTTGTTCCCCTTCTCCTTTGAGAGGTTCCCTTCCTTTTGCCCAGGCCACTGTGCTTTTGCGTTTGTTTGAGGCCATGGGAAAGGGTTTGTTCCAGATGCTTGGTGACATCCCAGGCAGAGAGGTCTGCTCTGGTCTGAGCTCAGCCCTGTGCTTGGCAAGTTAAAAATTCAGGACAGCTTGTGGGAAAATGCTTCAATTTCCAACTCTGCCAGAGAAAAATATTTCTGGACAAGTGGTCCTGGGAGGGGGGTGCACTGTCAAGGCACAAAAGGAGAGCAAGAAAATCAGTGATGCTTAAACTGAGCTTTTACTTTGTTTAGTTGATTTTTTTCCCCCCCAACTATGTTTAACATGGAGCAGAGGCGGGGCCCAGGCTTTCTACATCAGCATCAGGGTTATGATTCTTGCCGTGATGCAGAAGACATGTAGGACCAGGGAGAGGGTGATACATAGAAAAATGCAGTTAGGGCCAGCCAAGTCATTTTGGTGGCCATAGCTTTGTGCCTAAATACTAGTTTGGAGGTTTCCATTTCCAGATTCGTGTTTCTAAGCAGTGAGTCCTTCACCAAGGACACTGGCATTTCCCTCGCTTCAGCCCTTGTTCTGCACCCGGGTGAATCCAGCACTGGGGGGTACTTGCAGGTGACTCAGTTTGGGGGGGGTCTCACTTTCACAAGTCACCTCCTTTTAAAAAACAAATACGTTTTCTCCCTCTCCTTTGAGGATACAATGGAAGAATTTTACACTTTCCCTTGAGCTACACAGTTTCATGGGTTTTCTTATTACTTAGTAGAAGATCCTGAATGTTTCATTTATCCTGTAAATACATTTACAGTAATATTTGAGGCAAGGATATTTTTTCCCCGACAAGGAGCCTAAAATCACCGTTGTAGATGTACTGGCAAAATCACCCAACACTCCCTCTTGCCTTTGGCCACACTGAATTGCTTGACTCAGGACACAGCACCCACCTTTTGCAGCTGATGGATTATGTCCTTCCATCTCTGTCAAACACGACACTCATTTTACCAACAGGCTCCTTTGAACGTGGCAAGCAGAAACGTGAATTAGAGCCCACTTTGATCTTAAGGACTTTTTTTTTTTCCCTGGCGCAGGCCAGGGAGTTTTCCACTTGCTAATTAAAACAGAGAGAGGTCAGAAGAATTTTAAATATTAATGCCAAGGCTTTACCCAGGGTGGAAGAGGCTGGTTGGAAATCCAGACGGACGATTAATCTTCTCACGCTGGTGGAATCCAATCAATGTTTTTTCCCCTCAGCTGCCACGACGGAGACATAAAAAACGCTGCCGTGGCTGTTGGAGCAGGGGCTGATGGGACTGTTCCCAGGACTGCTTGAAGGTTACAGAAGACCTGATCACGAGGCTTTTTTCTGTGTTTTCCTATTATTTTAAAGAGAGAAGACCCGCTTTGCCATTGCAGGCAGTACAAGTTCGCAAGAAGGGGCAGATTGGGCTGGGGTGAACAGACCTGCCCCCGCTTTGCCATTGCAGGCAGTACAAGTTCGCAAGAAGGGGCAGATTGGGCTGGGGTGAACAGACCTGGTGTGAGAGAGTCCCACATTAAAATGCTGCCGCTTGCACTGTTTTGATACAAACATAAAAAAAGTCCTGAGCGACCCAGAAATGTTGTTTTGCTCATTGTCTATTGGTTGTAAAAAAAAAAAAACTCAGGCATTTCCAGCCCAGGTCACTTGTTATTATATTCACAAGCAACTTAACATCTCAAACCATCTTTCACTGAGATGTTCTTACGTCTCCTTGGACACAGAAAAATAATATCCTCTAAACAAATTGAAAATGAGACAGAAAGTGATGCCCTGGTGCACCCATGACATCGTCTGGGTGGTGCCGTAGCCTGGTGGGAGAGGCCAGCTCTCAGGAGAGGACAGCTCTCGGCTGACTGCATTGGCTCTACAGAAGCGAGGTCCAGTCTCTTCTACAGCAACATGGGGCAGGTGCTTGCCATCTCCTCCACTGGAGGCCTGGCAGCACCAAACGAAGCTTAAGCTTAAGTTTAATCAGACTTAAAACAAATTTAAAAAAGAAACTTTTCCCTTCCCTTGACTTGTAACTCGACTGGGGAACTCCTTGCCTGTGACCATAGCTGCCCAGAGAAAAGGACCTGGGGGTGCTGNTGGTTTAGTGGGCATGGGGGTGTTGGGTTGACGGTTGGACTCGATGACCTTAGAGGTCTTTTCCAACCTTAATGATTCTATGATTCTGTGATTCTGTGATTCATTTACAGGGCTTGAAAAAGTGACCGAAACATCAGCTCTAACTACACCCAAAGGCTTAAAAATGCAGTGGCTCACACAGTGCAATTCTCACCCCATTGCCATCGCTGCCGTGTGGGTTTGAGACCGTATTACCCGTGCATGACGTTCATCTAGAGGAGTGTTGGGTACTGTGTAATGAGGAACGGCCACTTGGACAGAAGTCACCTCCCAGGACAGCCTGGCCACAGGCCCCGCTCAGCAGGACTGATGGGACACCATCAGCCCACAGCAACCCCTCAGGCACCAGGGGCACCGGCTCTTGTGTCCCTGGGAGGGTATGGCCTGCAAGCAGTAAAATTCACTATTTCTCACCAGCTTGGTGAGCTATCCACCAGTGGAGTATGTTTCCCCTCTCCTAGAAGGTGCCCTGGCTGATGCCTGCAGTGCTCCCGGCTTCTGGAGTCACGGAAGGAAACCAGGTGCATTTCCATCAGCCCCATCCCCAGTAGTGCCTCCCAAAAAGGTGGTCCTGTCCCTGTGCCTTTACCTGTTCCCTCCACATGTTTCTGTTACCCCGTGCTCTGTGTCAGCCCCGTCATGCTGGAAATATTATTTCCCCAGGGGGAAAGGAAACTCCAGGCGTCCTGGCCAGGGGTCTCCTATGGGAGTGCACTGGTCCTCTGCATGGAGCTGATCTAGGCCTCTTGGCTGCAGCCCCAATTTTATCATTAATGCATTTTTTCCCACTATCAGCCAAGTTGGGTCTGTTGTCAGGGTGGCTTGGAATGGGACTTTGCTTGGTCACATTTGGAAGGAGACTATGAAGCTCTGTCACAACTGCTGTTGGGTCTGCCAACCCAAATGTTCTTCTGTGAGGGGTTATCAAACTTTGGCTTGACTGCATCTTTGAAGGCACATGGCCTTGATTTCCCAGCCAACACACCAGGAGTGATGCAGAAATCTTTGGTTTTTTTATTACAACAGTTCAGCTGAATCCTCTGCGGGGTCACATTGACAGCAAGGAGGTGTCCTGGAGATCAGTCCTCTTTAGTCAGGTGGGTCAGTCCCACAGCCACAACCTTCAGTGAAGTGTAAGCCCTGTCCCTGCTGTTGGTCCCAAAACCAAAGCAGTGTTGCTCATGCAGGGGATATCAGGGAAGTGAAAAAATGACTCCATAACTCTACTTCATGCTCGCAGGCTTACAAGGAGAAAAAGTCATCAGCTTTCACCCATGGTTTTCTGGATGGGACCAGCAGCAGAACACCTTCACTCTTAGCCTGCTGAAACCAGGGCAGGAAACCAGAGGCCCACAAGAACAAACTCCGGATCATTAAGCCCAAGGCCACTCACCACCGCAGGCTTCCTCTGACGTTTGGGTGTCTGTTTCTCAAGGAGCTGCTGGAGTCAACGATGGACCGGCCCGATTAGATCAGTCCTAAGGAACTGGACTGAGCCAGACTCGCTGCTGCCATCAGAGATGTGCCTGACGGCCTCCTGCAAGTTGCAATTTGCAGCACATGGAACAGAGCTGCACTGATGAAAATCCTCCCCCCTTTGATAGAGCTCTTCACATCTTGGCCTGCCTGGAAACTTGGCTCTGTGCAGTCTCCGATGACCAGCTGCATTCTGAGCCCAACCGGGGGCTTCACGTTCGCCACTTTGCAGCTCTGGGAAATAAAGAGAGCCTGAAAAATGGCATTTGCAGTGCTCCTGTGGGAAGCCACATGCTGAAGTCTTGCTCGCCCCAGCTGGTGTTTCTGCTTACCTGTCTGTCCCCTTTCACCCTCACGGTTCTCGTTCAACCCCACAGTAACCTACTGCTGCTGGAGATTATCTGCATCCCTGCTCAGGGCATGTAAAATCCAAAGATGATCCAACGGGCCGAGCTCAACATTTTTGCTCAGCTGGGAACAGCGGCAGTGGGGCTGCCTTTCTCAGCCGAGGATGCGTTTGACCGTAATGCTGGCTTTGATCTGTACGTAGACAGGGATGCTGGACAGGAATTACTGCTTGCTCCAGCAATCATAATACCACTCAGCATGGGATTAATTTTTGATTCCATGAATTACTTTGAAATTATTTTGCTTTAATAAGTTTGGGGTGGGAGGAGAATACTCTCACAGAGATGAGAATGAGTCCAAATAAAACAGTGTAACAATGCAAAGTAATTTTCCTGGGAGCCTAGGGGAGTTGTGGCCAGATTTTCAGTCCTTAACTCAGCTCAGATCCTTAGACCAAATCTTTCTTTGAGCTCTTGATCCTGAGGAGTTTTCTGTGCTGTAAGGAAAGAGTGACCTTTTGCTTGCTGTGTTGGGAAATGTTGCCCAAGACTCGACAATTTAAGCACTTTATGCCATCATGTAGAAGAAAGATCTCCCTCCACTCCTGTCCACTCTCTCCTGCAGTGGTGAGAGCATGGACTAGACTCCCAGAGGACTTAGGAGTCTCATTCTCATCTTTGGTGCTTCAGCCTCAAATCATGATTCTCAATATCCACCCCAGCTGCAGTTTAACTTGCCATTTGTGTGTGCTGTTTTCAGATGTGAAGATCTCTAAGGACCTTCTGTGCTGCTGCTCCTCCTGCACGGATGTCCTCAGCCCACATGCCCACGGGGATGCGGGTGTCCCTCTGCCGAGGCCAGACCTCCAAGGCACCCAGAAAACTGTCCAGAGGGAATGAGGTCTGGCCCATGCAAACCCCTGGACGTGTCCCAGGACCTGCTGGCCGTCTATTGATTGGTCCTGGCCAACAAATGCCAAGGAGCTTGCTAATGAATTAGCACTGAGAGCCCGCCCGTTCCTGGCCCAGCAACGTCCCCTGGCACTCTTCAATTTACAGGTACGGACGCAGCATCGATGCATGGGGAGGGACGGGGCTTCCCGCATCCCAGCACTGCCCGGGGCTGCTCTGTGCTCACTGCAGAGCCAAAAGCAGTGAGAGGGGCTCAGCAGAGAGACATGACAGCCTTAGCCGGCCGATCTGCAGCGATTTTGTTGTGATTTAGAAGTTTAAGTCCTGATGGGACTGTCAAGGCAAGGCTTTGTCCCTTTGTTTTCACAGGAAGTTTCTGATTCCCAGCCACCGCTTATTGCTGTTGCAAGGGAGGAAAGTGAGTCATGGAGTTTCCTATTGGCCTGGGGAGATATGCAGAGAAATTACTTGCGAGGGACTCTGCCCAGACAGCCGAGCGCCTGGCAGCGAGGGAGAAATCGGGCAAAGAGCTCTCAGATTCATTAGCGTGGCTGCAAATTAATTGCCCGAGCCAGTAATGGATATAAACATGTTTCCCTTGTGGGCAATCATTCTAGGAGGGAGCAGCGCTGCTTTGTCAAGGGCCAGGATTAGACAGGGTGATATGCATTTTATAGCTTTAACCTCCGTAATTTACTACACGGACAAAGCAGGGGAGGAAACCGGATGAGTGCGGAGCGAAGATGGATGTGCCCGTTTCCTCTCGCTCACCCCTTGGTCTGTTCTCTGGAAATCACTGCGAATTCACTGGAAAGTTCACAGGCTTACATTTATTTTGCTAACAGAGCCGTGCTTAACCGCGGTCCCTGCTGCACATGGGCTGCAGGGAACAGCAGCCAGCGTCTCCCGGGCAGGGCCACCACGGGGGCTGCTGCGGCGGGTGTCCCAGGGCAGGAGATGGATCCCTGACCTCCCTCCTTGGCCAGAGAAGCCCTTCCTAGGGGTGCTGCCGAGGGCAGAGGTGCCTCCTGCAGCACAGAAGGAGCGTTTTCATTTTCCAGAGGGGCATCTTCATCCTGCCGAAAGGACATGGTTTAGTGGGTATGGGGATGTTGGGTTGACGGTTGGACTCGATGACCTTAGAGGTCTTTTCCAACCTTAATGATTCTATGATTCTATGACGTACCGCAATGGCTGACCACTTGGGTCTGGTGGTGTTTTGACTTCCCAAGCAGCCCTCTCTGCTCTCACCAGCATCCTTTCACTGCTTCTCCTTTAAACAAAAATACCTTTATGCTTTTAAGCTTAAGAAACGAAGGAGGAAAACAAGTGACTACCATGTGAGGGAAAACGGCCCCTCCCTACATATATAAGGTTTCCAAAAAGCTAATGATGGGCTGGGTGGGCCCATGCTCAACTCCACAGGGGAGATCGTACATTTTGTGCTAAGGAGGCAGTAAAAGTTTGCAGCCTGGCTAGAGACAGGGACTGGAGAGGAGAGGAAGGGTTGCCTCTGACTGCAGGTTGCTCATAGGCATTTGCCACTTCTAATGTCGCTTGTCAACTGGCTGGGGTTCCTCCTTGTGCAGCGGCATGCGAAGCAGTGGAAATGTTGCTCCACAGGTTTAATTTTAGTGTGTGCAGCAGGCTCTGAGATCATGCATGAAAAAGGGGATCAGCATTAAGGGGTAGGCAAGGGTGGACCTGAGCAGTGCTGCTCCTGCAGCAGAGAGGGGGACGTCAGCACATGAACGTGGCATCGTCTTTCGAGCCAGTCAGGGGATCTCTGCTCCTATTCTCCTGCCATCCCTGTGTCTGAGAGATTGTCCCTTTCAGGGGGAAATCACCCATCTCTCATCCAGATATTCTGGGAGAAGCTCACTCTTCAAACCTGCAACGTGCCTGCAACGTGCCGTGGGGTTTGGCCTTTGCTCTTGTCTCCTTTTAAAGGTTTGCTCCAGCTGAAAGAACTGAAGAAAATAAAGTTTCTTATTACAGACCTGGTTGCTCATACTCTCCAGTCACAGCCCCTTTCCTTCGTGATTGTCTTGAACACTCGGATCCAGCCCTGCTTTCTGCTTGGCCTTCCCCCATGGAAGGCGAGGGCTCCTTACTGCACGCAGTGCTCAGATGCCAAGGTGAGAAATACCTCCCTATCAATAAACATGTTTCCAAGACTCCTCACTCAGGAATCCTTCACATCCTTAATTGCCCTGGTGCCATGAGATGGCTTAGGAGTATATAAAAATACACCCGCAGGCACATACACACATACAGATGACCACAGCATGGGTTACAAAAGGTTTGGGACTTTGCTGACTTTGCTTAGTTTTGCTGCATGTCATTCAATGTGATGCGACAGTGAGAAGGGACATTTGCTTTTCATTTTTAACCAAAAAAGAATAAAAAGGAAGTGCATTTTTTAACAGAGATGAAGTATGTATGTATTCCTCTCCCATCAATGCTTTATAAAAGTCTGTACTGCTGAGTGTTGATACCAATCATCCGGTAGAGATACAAACTTTTATTGAAAACGAATCATAGGAAATAAAACCATACAGCTAAATTGTCTCTGTCAAATGAATAGTGGTCAAGACTCATTTCTTACATTGATACATGCTTCCTTGTCCCTCCTCAGCAGTCTATCTTCAGTAAGGATTTTTTTCATGAAGTCCTGCAGTTTTTTAATTCACTGGGGCAAAATTTTACCTTCTGATTTTTGGGTTGTCTCTAGGTGAGCAAAGGAATATGAGGTAGGTTTTGCTCTGGCTGCAGCTTCCCCTGCTGCAGCTGCAAAAGACGTCACTCCAGGGGGACCTGGGTCCCATCCAGTGCTTAAGCCTGACCCAAAGCCCACCCATCTCTTTAGAAACCTTCACGCTCATTCTGTGATGACCATAAAAACCTCATGATATGCAACTGTTGATAACACACCCCAAAAACCAGAGATCTAATCTGATGTCTGTGTTAATTCTTTTTCAAATGACTTGCCTGGTTGCAGTTTGTTGATGAACGGAGGGCAGGACAGGGGCTCCCACCGGCATGGTTTCCCCACACGGTAGGTACCAGGGTGACGGTGGGTGCTGGCGGGTTTGATTTTGGGGTGCTTTTCAGGGCAGTGAGTGCCACATATTGGCTCCCTGTACCCCCTAGATGGAGATGAGCCCCCCCCCACCTGGGTCTGCGAGCCCTGGGTTGCCCATGGCAGGGATGCACTGAGCCAAAGGGCATAACGTCATCATGGGAGGAGAGAGAGTTGTCTTGTATTTTTGCAGGATGAACCCCAGCTGGAGTTCACACAAGAAACAAAAGTACCCAAGAAATATTTCTGAGGTCTGGATCTGCTATGCTGCACCTCATTTGTAAGGTTTTGGTACAAGTCCTCCCCTTGCTTCACCATAACAGAGTGCTAAGCCACATCCATGTCCTGCCATGGGGACTGCTCCAGCAACGGTGCGAGCGTGGGCTCGGACCCACCACCATGGACCCGCTGATGCTCACGTGTGAAGCCTGAGGCTCCCACCGCTGCCTCTCCCGCACCCTGCATAACCTGGGCCCTTTGCAGGACACGGCTGTGGTCTGCTCCATCCCTCCAGGTACCAGACGCAGCTGGCTGAAGTGACCCGATCTGCTGGGCAGGTGCGGGTGTACGGCCCTGGGTACGCAGAGCCCAGCCGGGACACGGCTGGGTGCACGGGACATGGCAAACTTGAGTACCACCAAGAATTTCATCCTGGTCCCACGCTGCATTTGCTGAGTGTACTTACTCCCAGACTTTCCAACACAGAGCCACTTTGTGCCCAGTCTCCCTCTGTAGTAGAGAACTTACAAAATCCCTGAGACAGAGGTTGCGCCTTTGGGTTTTAAGGAACCAAACGAGATTTAGATAACGTTTGGAGGCTAATTTAGAGGGTGGAGGCTCTTTTGCAATATTTGCCAGGAGCATCGAAGATTATACCCATCCTAGGGAATTATCTGCACCCTCAAAGTCAGAACATATCGAGAGCTAAGGTGGGAGAAGTCACTGGAAAGAGTCTGTGACAATCTGTGCTGCCTCTACCTCCTTCATAATTGTGCAGCTGATGAGCAAAAGGCTTTCATGGAGCTGAACTTATGTTAGGGAAAAAAAACAACAAGCAAAATGCAAGACCTGCCTCCCCAAACCTCTGGAAGATTTCCTTTACGGATTCCTTCAAAATCCCAGGGTGACCTTTCATAAAACCAATGGAGTAGTTAGTGCTGGTTCCTCGCATCTTAGAGATCAGGCTCCCTGAAGGGGTCTCAAGCCAAGCAGCTGACCAGTGAAATATCCCAAAACCATTCCACACAATTGGAAATGCTCAGAAGATTCTTCAGAACATTGTGGTGGAGGAAGGAAAAGAAGAAAGAAGTGGAAATAGCTGACAGAAATGAAATAGAAATAGAGCGATCCTTTTGCTCCCTGTGTTTGGAGGGCAAGACCAGACAGGCCAGAAGTAAGCAAGCTTGCTGATGACAGAGAGGGGAGAAACAGGAGAGTAATTTGTATTTTTATAGGTGTCAATCAGTTTGGACAAATGTTCAGCAGCCCTGACACTGAGACAAATCAAAGCCTGCAGAGGAACTTTTTTTTTTTTTAATCACTGAATAACCAGATTAAAAGCCAATATGGTCTGGAAATAATTGGAAAGATATTATTTCCTAGTTCCCGTGGGAATGTGAGCTGGGATACTCTGTGCCAGTTGCTGTCAGCAGCATCTATTCTGAGAAGACCCCAAGTACCAGGTTACAGCAACCCGGGCTGGGAGCGTGTGGGCTCAAAGAGCAGCTGAGCCCACTTGTCCAAATCAGCCCGTCACAGGCATCCTCGCTCGCTTCCTTAGGCCACAGGTGAAAAAGGAGAAACCTAAGTTACCCCCTGCCAGAAAGCAGAACAACTTCCAACTTGCAGAACTGAGGTATGGATTTTTTGGTTGCATTGCCTTTGTTTTGAAGTATTTGACGCATTTCTCTGTGTAAAGGTTTAGGGAAGAAATGCCCTTCCTCTGCAGCAGGCGGGAGGGTAACAGAGGACAGTGGAGAGCATCCCCTGGCTCTGGGGACAGCAGAGTCCTGCAGAGTCTCTGGGCCTCGGGAGGCTGCGCGATGCTCCCTGATGCCCTGCTTCCTCTTCCTCTTTGGAAGGGCTCCAGCTGTCCTTTCAGTTTTTCTGCTGAAACGATATTTTTAAAAGCCATATTTTTGCACTTTTTTTTTTCCCCAGGAGATACTAAGTTTTCATAAGGATATAGAAGAGATTTTGGTCAATGACTTTAAAAAAAGAATCAGGTTAAATGGGATATTTACTATAGGTACCTGGGCAAGCAGCAACACTGAACATCTTCACATCATGAAAGAGAAGTGGCCCAAGTCAACAGCTCTCCGTGCGACATCTTTGGTCTTCATTCTCCCTGTCCTCCTTGGCTCCTGCTGCATTTTGGAGCTTGGAGGGCTGTATCCTGGGTGGTGGTGGAACCAGGAGAGAGGCTGTTGGGGAGAGGAGAAGGCAGGAGGCCAGTGTATTGAGGAGGCTGTGAAGTCAGCTCAGATGAGCCACCGGAGCGAGAAAAATGGTTCAGCAGACTTCTCCTAGGCAATGCTCCTGCCAAGCTTTGCCCACCCTAGTCTGCTGCTTGTCCCACAGGCAGGGTCCTGGCATCCCCAAGGGAGAGCCCGTCCATGACACACCACCTCCCATCACCTTCTGCTCTGGAAACCCCTATGATGGCCACTGGTCACCCACAGTGTAGCACCCGTGGAGACGAGACAAGCCAGAGATACAGGCCTGCCAGTGCCTCGAGTAGCTTCAAAATGTTCATGCTGTGTGTTGTCCTAAAATCCAGCCTGCCTTGTGCTGCAGTCGGTGTTGGGAGGCGTGGGGCTTCCCCAGGGCAGTGGTGGGGACGAGCACCTTTGAGTGGGCTGCTGGGGCTCTTGGATATTATGGAAATGTAGGTGTATGGTGATAACCCTGCTGCTGTGTGGCCTTCCCGGGCATGTCTCTGCTGCTGGAAGAGGAGCCCCAGGGACCAGGCATGGCTCCTCTGGTTACCAATGTGGATGTGGTCCCCAGGCCACCTATCCTGAGTATCCTGCTTTGAAGAAAGAGAAGACAAATTCCTGAGCAGAGATCTTCAAATGAGCAAAATGTGGGACCCTTTCTGCCCTTATGGCTTGGCGAGCAGTCGGGTGGGTTTTCCCCATTGTCAGGCCTGTCTGTGAGTTTCTGCAGCACGTGGCCAGGTCTTGAGCCACCGTTAGTCATGATGACACAGCTCTTGTTCCAGGGCAGATGGGGATTTTAAGGAGATTTTGGACACATGTCTGGAAGCCAGCATTAGGGAATAATTGTCGCATGCAGAGTGCTGTTTCTGGAAACCTTCCCTCCTCAGCAATCATGTTCCTCAATCTTCCTTGATTTGGTGATTCAAAACTCCCATTTCCTTCTTTATTCTGACTTGTGCATGGTGTTTTATTTCCATTTCTGCTTTCAGTCTCTTCTATGACATTGGGCAAAGCTGTTCAATGTCTTTCTTTTGCTTCCTCTTTCATTCAGTGTCCATCATGTCTTGTCTGGCCCTGTTCATTCAAAAGGATACTTCATTTTAACTGTAAGCACGTGGGTTTTGGATCAGATAATGAGAGGTTTTTTGGATTAAAGATCATCTTTTATTACGCAGTTGTACAACAGAAGGAGGTTCTGCTGCCAGGGAATCACAGAGTAATGGAGTTTGGAAGGGATCATGGGAGATCATCTGGCCCAGCTCCCTGCCCAGATCCGGTCATTCAATGGCCATGAGGTTTTGCCAGTGGTAATAAAAGTTCCTCTTAATTTCTGGTTAGATTTTTCCATGCTTTATTCTCCTTTACTTTATGCAGCTGATAACTACAGGTAGAAATAGATGTTTCTGAGAGAGGGAAAAGAATCGTAGTGCAAGTAATGGTGTAGTCAGAGTCAAACACATTTAATAAGAGGTGACCTGTTTTTAATATGGGCTATACAGAATTCATCCACTTCTCACTGGTTGGTCTGAAATAGATGAGTTCTCCTGCTTTTTGTTCTTTCCCAACCGACTAGTGACTGATGCATTGAAAGTGTGTCATCCAGGATGTCAGTAGACCAAGATGTGCCCAAAATGGAAATTTCTTCTGACGTTGGTAGAGGATTACCAGACACAGCTCAAAGGTTAGCACTGCATAATTACACCCACATGGGAAATGGCAGTACTTTATCAGCCAGGCAAAAGCCCCAAAGGATGTCATATTGCCCAATTCCCTCCCCACCCACCACTGTTCCAATCCCATAACAGCTGAATTTACAGCTAGGACAACCAGCAATGAAACAGCCTAATAGACCTGAGGTCTCATTTGTCATCACAGGACATTACTACCTCTGGAACTGGCTCTCAGCAGGTACAAATTGGGAGGGCTCTGCCTGGGAATTTTGACATAGTTGTGCTAGTTCAGGCCAGCTGAGGACTTGTACTGAACTCTCTGTGTCTGAGCACAAGAGACAGATTGATGTTTGTTATCTTCATGAGGAGAAGATTTAGAAACTGCAGCCTGATTGGCCTTGTTTTCAGTAAATCAGAACTACTGCAAGCGGTTGGATTCTCATCTCATTTAAATGCAATTCACCCCACTAGATGCTAACTTTAGTAGCATTTCACCAGGGCTATACCTGGCTCAAGAGCATGATTCAGCCTCGTGAAGCTCCACATCTGCACTATAGAGGCTGGGGAAGAGAACAGCCCATTTTCAAAAGAAAAAAACCACAATCTATACAAATCAACGAATCCTCAGGAAAAAAGCTGCTTTGAGACTGAGTTTCTCTAAGGCACTAGCTTGTCCTTGGCACTACTGTTTTAAGCATGTGATTTTAAAATCATAAACATTTAAACTAAGACCGTAAAATTTTAAGTAGGTATATAGCAAAGAGTGTAACTGTGAAGACAGATCATTATCCTAGTAAATAAGAAAGTATTGATAATCTTGTGATCATAGCTATACATACATTTGGAGAACATAATTTTTCTTGTATATGGAATATTACTTCACCATGAGGGAAATGGAAAACTTTGTTCAGCTTCACAGAGCTGCAATATTTTTATATAAACAACCCATTCAGTTCAGCAAGCTACTTAAACTTCTGCTTAAATCCTGCTTGCTTTACGCTTTGATTTCCATTAGTGCTCTTTTAAGTTCGGCGTAGGCTTAGGAGCTTTTCTAGATCAATGCCCAGGATAGCAGATGACAATTTCAGCTATCAATGAGACTTAAATCAAAAGACTACTTCTTTGATCTTCTTGTTACCCCTAAACCTGTTTTGTCCAGCTCCAGGTGTGCATCTCTTTAACGGACTGCTGGTGAGTTGTTTGGGGAAGGTACACACCTTGGCACTGGAGACCCCCAATCACCCCCTGCCTGTTGACACCACGTCCCGTGTCCCCATTCTCAAGGCCTCTGTTATTATACCAGGCTTGTTTTCCTGTACATGCATCGTTATCCTGGGGTCATAAATATTTAATTTAGTACAGAATAACTATTGTCTGTATAAAAAATTATGGTTTTACCATTTTTACAAAGAAACAAATCAGGCAATAGCTACCATGGTCACTAGAAAAAACGCTGTTGCAGCTGAACAAGATAAAGCAAAACTTTAGGCAAGCCAAGACATGTTTGAACAAAGCCTGGCAAGTTGTGAGGCCTTGCAGAGTTAGGATGAACCCTGCGCCCTTTTACTGGCAATGGCAATGCTGAATTTAGTGGTATACAGGGCAACAGCAAAATGAAAGCATTAAATAGACTTGGCACCCAGACTGATCATTGAGAAACAGCAGTAATAACCTCTTGTTATCCTGATAATTCCTCTTTCAGGAGACCCTGCTTTAGGATGTGAAGCACTATATCGAATATTCCCTTGGTGACACCATGCTGACTACTCCTGAAGATTTTCTTGTCCTTGGAAATGGTTTTCAGGATTGGCTGCTCCACCACCTTCCCAAGGATTGAGGTGAGGCTGACTGGCCTGTAGTTCCCTGGCTTCTCCCTCTTGCCCTTCCTGAAAATAGGAGTGACAATTGCTTTTCTCCCAGTCGCCATGATCTATCAAAGATTATCTAGTGGCCTCACAGTGACATCTGCCAGCTCCCTCAGCATTTGTGGGTGCATCCCACCAGGGCCCACGGACTTATGTACATCCAGATTGCTTAAGTATTCCCTGGCCTGATCCTCTTCCGCCAAGGTACATCTTCCATGCTGCAGACTTTCCTCTTGGTCTTTGAGACTGTGTTTCCTGAAGGCTGATCTTGCTAGTAAAGACTGAGGCAAAGGCAGCATTCAGCACTTCAGACTTTTGCATGTCCTGTGTAACCAGGTCCTCCATCTTGTTGAACAATGAGCCCGCATTTTCCCTAGTCTTCCTTTTGTTTCCTATGTACTCATAGAAGCCCTTCTCGTTGTCTTTGACATTCCTGGCCAGNTATTTTCTTGGGATGGAAAAATCTTGACCTTGGAGGATGTGATCCTTGAATATGTAACCAGCTTTTGTAGGCACCCTTTACCTCCGGGGCCTTATCCCACAGGACTCTTCNGTCTGTATTTCTCCCCGGTTACCCGTCTGTCGTGGTTTAACCTGGCAGGCAGCTAAACACCGCACAGTCGTTTGCTCACTCCCTCCTCCCCAGTGGGATGGGGGAGAGAATTGGGAAAAAAAAAAACAAACTAAGATTTGTGGGTTGAGGCAAAGACAGTTTAATAGGACAGAAAAGGAAGGGAAAATAATAATAATAATAATAATAATAATAATAATAATATTAATAGAATATACAAAACAAGTGATGCACAGTGCAATTGCTCACCACCCGCCAACTGATGTCCAGCCAGTCCCCGAGCAGCAGCCCCCTGGCCAGCTTCCCCTGGTTTATATACTGAGCATGATGTCATATGGTATGGAATATCCCTTTGGCCAGTTTGAGTCAGCTGTCCTGTCTGTGCCCCCTCCCATCTTCTTGTGCATCTCCAGCCTTCTCAGTCGGTAGAGCATGAGAAGCTGAAAAGGTCTTGACTTAGTGTAAGCACTACTTAGCAACAACTAAAACATTAACATTATTCTCACACTAAATCCAAACCACAGCACTATACCAGCTACTAGGAAGAAAATTAACTCTATCCCAGCTGAAACCAGGACATCATCCTTGCTTCCACAGCCTATATGCTTCCTTTCTTTGTTTGAGTTTGGGTAGGAGCTCCTCCTGCAACCGTGCAGGCCTCCAGGCATTTTTGCCTGACTTCTATTTTCTTGGGATGGAAAAATCTTGACCTTGGAGGATGTGATCCTTGAATATTAGCCAGCTTTTGTAGGCACCCTTTACCTCTGGGGCCTTATCCCACAGGACTCTTCCAAGCAGATCTTTGAAGAGGCCAAAGTACGCTCTCCTGAAGTCTAGGGTTGTAAGTTTGCTTTTCACCCTCCACCTTGCCCTCAGGATCCTGAACAGCAGCATCTCATGATCACTGCAGCGAAGGCTGTCTCTGATCTTCACACCTCCAAAGACCCCCTCCTTGTTGGTGAATATAAGGTGCAGCAGAGCACCTTTCCTCCTTGGCTCCTCTGTCACTTGCAGGAGGAAGTTATCATCAATGCGCTCCAGGAACCTCCTGGATTGTTTATGTCCTGCTGTGTTGTCCCTCCAATAGGTATTGGCATGTTTGAAGTCTCCCATGAGGATCAGGGCTTGCAAACGTGAGGCTGTTCCTATCTCAGAGGAAGGTCTCATCCACTTGTTCTTCCTGGTCAGGTGGCCTATAGCAGACAGACACTATAATGCCATCTTTACCTGTCCTATCTTTAATCCTAACCCATAAATTCTCCATTGACTCCTCATTCATCCATGTAAACTGGAGCTCCATGTAATCCAGCTGCTCTTTCACATAAAGGGCAACTCCCCCTCTGTGTCTTCCCATCCTGTCCTTCCTAAAGATCCTGTATCCCTCTTTTGCAACACTGCAGTCATAGGAGCCATCCCACCACATCGCTGTGATCCTAACAAGATCATAGCCCCACAAGTCTAACTCAGGATGTTTATTCTCCGTACTGTGGCATTAGTGTACAGGCACTTCAGAGAGGTTCCCCAGAATGTTGAGCTCCTGGAGAGGGTTTGGGGGATTTCTCCATAATGGTGCCTTGTAGGCACTTCCTGGCTTACATGCTGGAGGTGATCCCGCTCATTTTATTGACCTTGTGATCCCTTCCATGACATCACCCCATGCCCTTTGCTCAGTGATGCTGTCCATCACTCCTTCACAGGACTGCTGGTTCCTTTCTCCCTCACCCGTTATCCTTAGTTTGAAGCCCTCTTTATGAGGTCAACCATCCTGTTGGTGAAAATAGCTTTACTCTGCTTAGTGAGGTGGATCCCAACTCTTCCAAACAGATGCTGTTCTGCAGACAGGGTCCCATGGTCATAGAACCCAAATCCCTGACAGCAGCACCAGTTCTGTAGCCAATTACTGACTTGTCCTATCAGCGCCCTTCTCCTCACACCCTTTCCCCTGACTGGTAGGATTGACGAGAACACCACCTGGGTCCCCATGCCCTTGACTGCTGCCCCCAGGACTCAGTAGTCACTTTTGATATTGTCCAGGTTTCCCCTGGCAGTATTGTTCATGGAATAACAGCAGAGGGTAGTAGTCAGAGGGCCAGACGAGCTTTGGCAGTCCTTCCACGACATCCTGGACCCTGGCCCATGGCACGCTGCAAGCCTCTCTAGATGTTTGGTCAGGTTGACAGACAGGTGCCCCTGACCCCCACAGCATGGAGTGACCCACTACAATGACTCGCCATTTCTTCCTGGTAGTTTTGCATGATTGGCTAAGTGGACCAGGTCTTTTGCTTGTAGTCACATCTGACTCCTCTTCAGCTTTGATGGTGGTGAATCCATTTTGCAGCTGTAAGTGCTTAGGTGGGTCAGGAGCCTTCACCCTGATGCCAGAAGTCACTAGCTTCCACCGTTCCCTTCTCCAGAGGTTTTTCTTACCTTGATAGTGGGGGTAGACACTGCCTGCTTCTCTACTGCAGAATAGTGGAGAGAGTCAGCAGAGAGAAAGAGGCACTTTGAGGCTGTGATTCCTCTGTCCTATCTTATATATCTGTTTTATGGTGAGATGACATAGTCCCTAGGAGTCCCTGGTTTTCTCCAATGACTGCAAAGGTGTTCTAGATACAGGGGTGCCATACAAATCATATTTCTTGGTGTGCAACACCAGAAAGTGGCTTATAAAATAGCTGCCAATTAAGAACAATAAGAATTAAATGCCTTTTATGCATTCACAGGCACATTCCTACATGCACCCTAACAAACAACATGTGGAAAATGGAGATAATGAATGAACTCTGAGCGTGTAATCTTACTGCTGGTTTTCAGTAGCTGAAAAGCATTTTCGTGACAATGTGCCAGCAGACATTGATTTTTTTAAAAAAATATTGGGTGATCTTTGGATTAAAAAAGCTTGATCAATATGACACTAGGTGGCATTGTATAAATACATATAAAGCTTTGTGCTTTTATCTTTCTGTTTCAGAGGAATGATCAGGTATGAAAATCTCATTGAAATGTGTGGGTTTTGTTCACTGATTTTTGTTATCTGTTCATTGTAGTTTGGGATTTAGCATCACTGAAATGCATGGAGCCGTCCAGTGATAAGCTACATTTCATGGTTTCATCTACTGCTGAGAATGTACAGCTCGCATTCATTCTTTTATTTATATATGATATTTAATCTCAAACAACAGTATATTCTAGAGTATAAATGAGAATATATTCAGGTTTCATGACTTCCTATCTTTTGTGAGTGGCTTAGAGTCTGACTGGTTCAGTCCCAAGATGGCCGATGAGTTTCTGCGAATCACCACAACCCGTTGAGCATCCCTCTTCTGAAATAAATTTCACCTCCTTGTTTTTAAGAACACTTGCCAGGTAGGTTGTGCCCGTGAAGGATCACATTAGGATTGTGTGATGGTCCCAGTTCTTGTAAATGGGATTGAAATACCGATAAAACCAAACAAGAGGATGTTGATAGGTCATGCACATCACAGGGGGAAATGAATCTGCTTTTTTGTCAGTAGTGGGAGATTTTTGAAGTGTGAAATTACTCAGTAGGATCATGTCCACATTGGCAAAACAGGAGCATGCAGAAAGTTGTGATATTTTAAAGGCACCAGATGAAACTTGTTCTTAGAAGTGGCAAAATTTCACAGACCTGTTCTGAACATTGAGGTAGTCAAGGGTTTAATAAAAGGGACAGTGCAGGAGAGCAAATCCTCTTCATTGCTCAGCCCTTCTAGGCAGGTGCAGGTCTTGGGCAGCATCCTCCTGTGCACGCCCTGCCATCACCCTGACTGCTGTGGGGAAATGGGCTCTGATGAACCAGTGCAAAATGGACTGGAGTCAACACACTGGAGTCTTCACCGACCTGGTGAAGAGAGCTTTAAGGTAGGAAAGCTCTCATGCCTTTTCTGGGAAATCGGTATGACTGGGTGCCTCTCTGAAGTGCTGGCACCCTAACACGTGCAGCACAGGGAAGAAACAGGAGGAATTAGAGGTCTGCAGACAGTTGCAGGGCTAAGATCTCTTCGGGAGCGCAGTGACAAGGTGGGATAGCTCACACAGCTGGAGTGCCCTAGAGATGGGATACAGGCTCTTTAGGAAGGACAGGCTGGGAAGGTGAGGATGGGGAGTTGCCCTTTTTGCAAGAGAGCACTGGGAGTGCACGGAGCTCTGCCTTGGGACAGGTGATAAGCCATAAACTAAGAGCTTATGGGTCAGGATTAGAAGGTGCTGTTGTTGCAGATATCTGCCATAGACCACCTGATCAGAAAAAAGTAATTGAATCTTCCTCAGACAACTGGAAGAAGTCTCACATTCACAGGTCCTGATCTTCATGGGGGGACTTTAACCATCCTGATGTCTCCTGGAGGGACAATCAGCAGATAGAAGGAGTTGTGAGTTTCCTAAAGAGACATCAATGCACAGCTGTGTCTAACCGTGTCCAGTGCAGGGCAAAAAGGAGGAATACACTTTACCTTGCTTATCTGGGACAGCTCCAATTTTGACAGTAATGAGCTCAGCAGCAAACCTCGGTGATGAGGAAAACATGATGGATGCCTTGGCTAGTTATGTTCTCTTGGTTCATTTTTTATATTTCTCTCACCCAGTGTCACTCCTGTCTCCAGGCGGGCAAGAAGTTGGATCTAGGGATCTACAGGCTGGTCAGCCTCTCCTTGGGAAGGCAGTGAATACAATAGCTATGGAAACCATTTCCAAACATTCTAAGTTCAAGAAGGTGATTTGTAGTAGTCAGCATGGATTAAAGAAGGGGGAGTCATGCCACACCAACCTAAGAGCCTTCTACAATGAAACAATGAGCTTGGTGGATGAGGGGACACCAGTGGATGTTGTTTATCTTGACCTTAGTATGGTTTTCGACCCTGTCTCCTGTAACATTCTCATAGGCAAACTAATGAAGTACAGGGTAGGAAAAGAAACAGGGAAGTGGACTGAAAACTGGCCTAACTACTGGGGTAAAAGGGTTGTGATCACCAGCATGAAGTCCATGGAGATGTTAAAAATCCAGCTATACATGGCCCTTAGCAACCTGCTCTTGCTTACCCTGCTTTGAGCAGGGGCTTAGACTAGACGATCTCCAGAGATCCCTTCCCCCCTCAAATATTCTGTGATTTTGTCAACAGCAGCTTCTCTGTTGCCCTTATTTAGGGTTGAGCCAGTAGCTCAAGCCTCCAATTTCATAAGTATCTGTAACTATTTTAGGCAGGGCAGAGTGATCCGTGCCCTGCAGGACTGTCTCCAAACTGATGTCCTGTTCCTCAGGGAGAGAAGTGGCAGACATGTGCAGTCTCATTTTTGGGAAAAGGCTGGTTATGACCAGAGCTGTGTTTATGGCTGTAGGCTAGCATATAAATACTGGGTCATGCTGCAGTGTGTAAGAAGAGAAATTGGCTTTAGGTCTTTAATACGCTTCTGATACTTGGACTGAAACTTCTCATGCTGGGGTGATTTCACACAAGAAATATTTTAAGGTTTGATGGCTAACCAAACAATATGTCTGATAATTGAACTGCCGTGCCATGTTAGCAGTACTGCTGTTAAACATGGGAAATTTATTTGTCTTTAGATACTCGAAGCAGCAGGCTGCCTGGGACTCATCCTAATGTACTGTAGATCCATGCAACCTAAACAAACAAGCATTTGGATTGCAGCTAGAAGCTTGCACATGTGTGTTAGGGGAAAGACATCCTTGCTTATCCTAAGGGACCTACAAAGACAGACCAAGCTACCTCGATGACATTGCTCAGATGGGAGGAGGTTTACATGGGCAATGCATAAAAAGAGTGATATTCTGGAAATTTTTAGGGAATAGAACTGATCAAATTTATTTTTTTAAAATAAGGATTATTTTTCTCTTGGTCAATTCTATTATCTTTTAAATACATGTTTCAAAATTTCCATACAAATTTTAATTTAAAAAAAGAAATTATGATCTGTGTCAGGGTTGTAACTCAGAGTTGTGTGAGATTATTTAGTTTAGTTTAAAACAAAGAAAACTCTCTCAAGCAATTCAATTGTTGCAGAAAAATGGCTTTGATAGATGGTGATTTATAATATGTTTTTCACAAGATGAAAATAAACCAACCAAAATATTTAAAAAAATAAAATTCTAGTCAAGCTGAACCCTGTAAAACACAGTCTACTTTTTTTTTTTATTGTTTTATTTTAAAAGCCTAATTCAGTCTTGAGCTCTCTGGAGGAGAACTGAATGCTGCAAGGATTAACAGACCTTAGTAATTGAACTGGCCAAGGAAAAGTTTCCTGTGCTTGCCTGCCCTCTCCTAATGCATTTTTAGCCAATACAGCCTGTTTTACTGTGTTAATGGATTATTGTTCCTATTTCATAGGAGACGGTAGGGATATGAAAGAGTGTTGAGATCATGGGGCAATAGAAGTCAGTATATTAGCACAAAGACCGATTATTTCTATCTTTAATAGCCAGAGGGGATGGTGCAACATCTGTTCTTTGCGACTATGGAAAGTATTTGGTCAACCTGCCAGTTAGCGATTATTGCATTGTACCGACAAGAATGAGTGTCACACGATTTCAGACATATGGGAGGTGCCTGTTGGGGTGAATTTCAATCTGAGTTGCAGAGCTGAGCCAAAAAATTCACAGTAAATCATTTATATGACAAATTTGGATTCCCTTCTGCCTGTGGGATATTTTCTTTATGTTTTTGAGGGGCTTATGCTGCTGCCCTTAACTGCAATAGCTGATGCCTTTTTACAAAAGGATAAGGAAACCCCTGGGGTGCTTTGAGCAGAAATGAGGGGTCGCTCCTGGGCTCTACTCTGGCCATGTCTTTGGGATTCACATCTACACATCACCTGCACATCAGACAAAATAATAATTCATGGATGTTCATGGATAGGTTTTCCTTTTCCTCAGTTTACTTTGAGATAGGGCTGTTAAATGGTAACCAGCTTGGTGATTTTTTTATTTTCAGAAATAATATCTGACTTAGCTTGTCATTAACATTTTAAGAGGTTGCTCTTTCTCCTGCAATCGTCACGTTGCTGCATGGCCACAGAAACAGCTTCTCTGGCCCTTGGCACAACTGAAGAGCAGAGAAGGGAAGGTGCAGGGCAAAAACTTCCTAAACCACAGCTGCTACTTGAGGAACAGGGGCCTGACACAAATCTGCAGATCTCCGAACCTTCTCCCCTTTCTTCCTACCAGCAGGCCTTGATTCCCTCTATGCTCCCCAGGAAATGTTTCATACCTTGAACTGAGCCAAATACCAAAGCTGTGGCTGCTCCAAGGGGTAGAAACTCTGGCAAGGGAAGTAGAGAGTGCCACTATTATGTTTTTAAACTGTTTATTTCAGATTAATTGCCTTTGGTACATAGAAGGCAAATTTAGCAGCCTTGTTTTCAAGATTGATGTTGGAATTTCTCACACCATTTCTAAAGAGGGAATCTGGAGTTTTTGAGTAGCCCTCGTGATCCCAGATCTCTCGGTGCCATATTTCTTCCTGGCTTTAAAATGCAGGCAATGACACCTCCCACGAATGGATCACAAACCACTTTCTGAAGAGATTTTTATAGAAATGCTATGAATCTTACTTGGGCTTTGTAATGACTGGCTAGGGAATCACACGGTATCTGTACTGTCCTGCAACGCATGTATAACCACATCCAGGTTTTGCAGCTTGCCTTCACGCACACAGCACTGAAATCTCTTTCTGTGAATATCAGTTAAGAAAACAGGAGCATGTGAATTTTCAGAGAGGATGATGCAAGATGAGGAATGGGAGTTGCCCGTGGCAGAGCACTGGTGTCACGTCTGACCAGCTCTACCGGGTGTCACGAACCACTGCAAAACCATAGATACATCTTTAATCTTTACTGCATCAAGTTTCTAGTTTATCAGATAAAGCCAAAGCTGCTGATGATCTGGACTCTATTTTCATTTTGCCATTTTGGATTTTGGACCAAATCACCAAATGTCAGCAGGGCCAGCATTTGTGTACGTGATTAATAAATCAAATCAAATCAAATAGCAAACCCTCTTTCACATGCAGTGTAAGATATAATGGAGGGCATGTTTGACACTTCTACCATGAAAAATAAAGACTTTGCTGGATCCTCTGTGGGTTGTATGATATGCTAGTGCTCACAGAAATCTGTGCATGGCAGCAGTGCCTGCTGGGTGGTGCATTGCAGCAGGTTCAGGTTCTGCTTGGGTTCTGCCAGCATGTTCGTCCCAATTTCTGTGTGACATTATACCTCCCAGCAGGCTGTCACGGAAACAGTTTCCTCTCCCACAGGATCAGCATGGTAGATCTCAGTCATTTCTGATGTTGTATGCACTCTGCTCTCAGCTAGTTCTGTTTCTGGATTTATTTTTCATGCACTGGAGTAAAGTGGAATACAAGAGAGTGCCTGAATGCCATTCAGCTGTGGCTCAAGGACTGCCGCGTCTTGTATAGCAGCAGCTTTGACAGTACTGTCACACTGTCCTGACTTTGACATGGTGCTTCCCAACTGGGATCTTTTGTGGATAATTTTGATCAGTGAAGGACGTTCTTGACTGTAGAGGAGATCCCCTTCTGTACTGCACAATCTCCATGTCACAAGTACAACCCATGAATCTACAGTATTCCACATCCTATGTTAAACCTGCCTCTTCACCTGGATTTGTAAGGCAGATATCTCATTGCTTGTACTCAAAAAAACCAAAAACTCTGGGCCTTCCTTTTGGTGGCAGAAATGGAAGCAGAAAAGCGTTGACATTCTGGCTGTCAAATACAGTAGTGGTGGAACCATCTGAGTCCCTGGTTAGACAGAATTAGGCCCAAAGCTTGAAAAAAAGATGCTTGTGTCACCTCCCTTTGGTGATGCTGCAAGGTCTCTCTCTGAGGAGTTAATCCTGTGAGTACTCCCATGAGCTGATCTGGCCATAGCTGAGCTGGTGTAAAAGGGCTTAGCCCACCATCCTGGTGACCAGTCTTCCTCACCTCCTCCTAGGATCTGCTGGTGTAGTCTTTCCTAGCCTTAGTCTGCCAAAATGTCCTCTTTAAAGATCAGAACAAGTAAAATGTGTTAAAATGTTATAGCTAAACCTGAATACGAGCACACTTTTGCTGGTGGCTCTGGAGGGGTTGTAACTGGCATCAGATGTAGTGGGAGGGAGAGGTGGGGGCAAGCGGCTGGGGACAGACTGGGGGCTGTAATCTCTTAAGCCAAGTCAGCTGCAGGCAGCTCAGCGTGTCTGGCCATGTTGTTACATCATGTGAGTGAGAGGACCCAGACGTCAAGGACCTCAGGGAGCAGGAGCTTAATTCTGCTTCCTAGATCCAGACTTCGCTTGAAGGGTGGACACCGGCCGCAGCTGACCTGCCTATCTTGTCTCTATTAGCGTGCTGGTGTTTGATGGAGTCAGCACTGTTTCATGCCTTTATGCAATTAATTTCATTTTTCTTGGCATTTGAATGACCTTTTATTCCAGCCCCTCAGTTAATATTCATCTTCCCACAGACACATTAGTAGTGTGCTCTAATAACAGATAAGTGGTGTGGTAAATACCCTCGGGTCTCATTACCATTCAAGAACTTACTATTTAAGAAATATGGCCCCAAATGTGCTGGTGAATGAAGATAATTAGTCATAGTCCATTATGAACAACTGCTCTGCTGTGCCCTCTGTGTGCACTTAACAACATGTGTGTGAGAAGTACCACCCACCGGTGGGTGTCCTTTTTCACCCAAGCAGGGTCTGACTTGAGGTGGTGGTCTCTCACCAAGCCCTTTCCTCATATTTGGTGCTCTTGATGTAGTTGGTGTACAGACATCTCCCATCCTGGGGAAATGGTCTGATCCTTTAACTCATGCGGTAACACACCATGGCATGGTGTAAAAACTGAGGAGGAACCACTGCGTATGCTGGGAGGTGCTTCCCTTCCGTCTCCCATATTGCCCGTTTTCAGGGTCTGCTCTCCCTTCTGATATCAGGAACATCCTTTTCTTCCTTCCGTCTTGGGGGCTTGGACTCATGTTGACCCCAACTTCTCCCTTCCACCCACAAAGGCTTTAGTTTTCCTGTGCAGCTAAACCCTTGCCTCACACTGTACTTTCTCCAGTTTCTCCTTCATCCTTGGTTTTCCCTGGTCACTACGTGGAGGGCTCAGCCGTGACCCTTGCCTGCTGCTCTAACCCAGTACTTGCCCTTTGGGATGGCTGGCCTCACATACAGCCATCTCTGCTCTGTTGGCTTGGTGATCCTTCATCTCACCATGGGGATCCTCACAATGCTTCACCGATGGGGAGTTGTTCCTGCCACAAGCCAACTTTCTTTGGTGTTTGTGAGCACTGATGTCTGGTGGGGTTTTCTCCTCTAGGAGACTTCACAGACAACGATACGGATAGAACATGACCCAGAGAAAAAAGAGAAGTTCCTCCTTCTGTTGATACCACAGACCTGTTGCACTGACCTTTGAGGTTATCCGGCTCTTGTGTAGGAGCTTAGAGCTCAGAGAAACTTCTTGGTAAATGTATATGGGAACGTCTTAACTTTCCCATCAAATAATAGTTTTATGGGGAGCATGTATACACAAATGTTATTTGCAAAGCTATTGTTGCCCTGGAACAATTAAATAGCTGTGGCTATATGACGAGCAAATCAAATCATGGCGCTCTCCTGCTTTTTTTGCAACAGTAATTTGTTCCCTGCCTCACTGCTTGAGAGTTGCTTTGGGCTCACTTGGAACATCCTTCACCAGTCACTACATTTGGGCAGCTCCTTCGGTCTTTGTACCTGGAGGCTAATTTACAGCTATTTGCTGTAAAGAAAGAAAAGTGCGGGATGTGAGGCTGGGTTGTACCAGATCTAAGAAGGTCTCCTGTGACTTAGGTCTGTATATAATCAGTAAATGCTGGTTTCTCTCCTTTACACTGTTACACTTCTCAGATAGCCCGGGATCAAGGGATCTCAGGGCCTGATATCCCATCTGAAGTGAGCAGGAAGATCCTCGCTCTGGCAATCTTTGTGAGATTTGGAGGCATCCACCTAGCCTTTTGGCCGGTCCCCTCTGAGTAGGAGCTATTTTCTCTACCTTGCTTATCCTTCAAAGGCAGCAATAGGTGAGCACAATGCAGTGCTGAAGTCCCCACCTCAAACCTCAGCTCTGTGTAGTACATGGTTGCGTTATTCAACTGAATGTAGCGTTGTTGCTTGGTTTCTAGGTCAGCTTCCTGAATGACTTGCTATTTTGCTATTTTTGGCTAAAAAACCCTATCCCCCTCTTGCCTCATTTTCTCTATTTACAATTCCAGTTTGGAGGAGCGTAATAAATACTTTGAAAGAAGTTTGTCATTGTTTATAACACCATAACAGTCAGAAGATATAGTACAATATTTTTTAACACTTAAGGAATAAACACACCTGTGTATAGGGTTAATTTGACAGTAGAAAGAATGGCTTAGTATTTTCCAAATGATGATGCCAAGATTGGCTTAAAAAATTATTTGTTATTTGTGAATGCTGAGAAAGCTGCTTTGTATATTTGAAAAGATTTACAAGTCCTGAAAGTTTTGTGGATTTTTGCATGAACAGTTCATCCAAAAAGTCACCCCAGAAAACTGTTCATAGCTTAGTATTCTTTAGCTTCCGGTGTTTCAGTTACCGCTCACGGAGTGGAGATAATACTTTATGGTTTTGTAGTTACTGACACATAAAAAATAATGAATTATCACATTGGCCATTTAGGAAGAGTCCTGGCTTTTACTATACAAGAGCTTAAACAAGATATTGGCAAAAAACTTTCAAACAAAGAGTCGATTTTTATGAAAAAAATTTAGTATGAATTGGTGGAAAAGTAGAGAGGGGCCACTTTTGTAATGGATATTACTCTACAACTAATTTGACTAGTTCTATTTATAAAACAGATACAGCTGTAGAAAAGCTTTGTGAGGAAGCCCATAAACACACAGCCTTCATATGCTTTTAACCGTAAACTGGGGATATGTTCTTCTTCCTATTGCCAAACCTGAGTATAATTTATATTTTTGTGTGGAAACCACGTGAAGTTGAGCGGTGGCTTCATCCAGTTGTAACACAAAACCAGGAGAGTTTTGTGGTTTTGGCTGGGGCTTTCTTTTCTAATTTGATTTTCATACAAGTAAAAACAACCTTTTTGGCTGGGAGACAGGGTCTGAATTGCCTTCTCCCAAAATCAGAAATACGTGTTCCGCGAAGCTGGCATAGGTTGGCTGCCTGCGGGTGAGCCTTAGCCTCCACCTGCAGATCCATGTGTGACCTGTCCTTGCCTTCAGCAGATACAAAACCCTCCCTCCCCTTAGTTTATCATCACTGAGTAAGTATTTAACATTTTTTCGTGTCCATTCCCTTGGGCTGGACCAATTTCATAATTATTTTAGTGCTTTTCTCCCTATTCAGAGAATGGAAACCAAGCGGTTTGTCACCTTTTTTTCCAGTCAGATTTGCTTTCAGATGGATGTGCTTTTGGGTTAAAACCACTGAAGAAGGATGTTTCTTCACAATGTTTCTCAGGGAGATTTAATTGCAGGAATGCATGTTAACTTATGTTAATATTACCTTTGGCAGAAACACTGTTCCTTTTTAATAAATACATTTTAAAATGACAAAAGAAGTTGGATGAACTGACCAAACTCTGTTTTTCTGTTTCTGTCAGGCTGCTGTGTGTGAAGGGAGATTTCACAGATAAAAAGTCCCCTAGAAATCTGCCACAGTGTCTGGTAAGATATAGTTTAAAAGGAGCTTTATCATGACAGAGACCAATATATTACTGTAACTCACTCTCCTGTGACTCCAGGAAGTTGATGGTTACTTGACAATATTTTCTCAAAAAGTCAAAATCCAAATGACATGATGTTTTATTCATATATATATATGTATGTATATAAAGTTATATATATAATTTTTTTTTTTTTCTTATATAAGTAGAAAGTAGAATACCTTTTTAGCCTCCCTGGTAGTTACTTAGATTTATTTAATGCACCCACCAAAGGAAGTTGTTTCAGTATCACATCAGTGGAAGCGTCAACAGGCACTGTCACTGCTGAAAAATTCCCCTTCTCTGCCCTTGCAGCACACGCAGGGTTTGTCTTTCAGACCCAAGCGATTGCACGGACGAGTGAAGGAGCCTTTTGATATTCTGTGCCCACACAAAAACATTTGATGCAAACAGATACGGGTTCCTGGCTGCTAATGTTCTTCCCTATCTGTTTGCAATCAGGGCAAAGCCGAGTAAGAACTTAATTCTTGGGAACTTGGCAGACCTTATAAACAAGATGAAAAATGATATTTGAAGGGAGCTGGGATTTCACTGCTGCTGGCCTGAGCAGAATGGATGGCTGCTGAGCACTTTTTCTGTCTTGAAAGGAAAATTAGTATAAACCAGCTGAATTTTAAGAGTGGCAGACAGAGTGTCTGTTAAGCTGATCACTTAAGAGTGCTTGTTTCTTCTTCTGCCCTTTGTGAAAACTTCAGGGATTTAAGCCTAAAATTTACTTGTGCAAAACTGGCCTTATCTGGTAAAATTCTGCATCCAATGCAGCAAGCATGACTAGAAGATGGGAGCTCAGAAGCATAAACACCGGAGTTCTCCAAGATCCTGTAGATATTTTCTTTTGTTTCAGTCCAACTGTTTTCACTTACCTTCTTATAGCTGAGCCAGAACGAGCTTTAACCTTACAAAAATAATGTATATAGGTTTTCTCAGGAGAAATTAGTAGCTGTTCTGATAAAATAAGGTCTATGCACTCTTAATTCAATTTAAACTGAGGATATTAAAAGCATTTTTTATGCTGGCTGCCCCTCAGTATGCATTTAATCAATTTGAATTCTGATTACAGACAGTGCTAAAACCCGGCTTGTGACCTGCACTTAGCAAGTTTCATGAGAAGTGATTTGGACATCACTCAGACAAAACTAGATGTACATCTAGCTAAAAATAGGGAAGAAATGGAAAATTAAAAAATCCCCTCCCAAACAAATGTAATTGTGGTGTTTTAGGCTGATGTCCTTTTTTGCTCACCAAATGATTCCAGACAGAGCAATGAATGCCCAATAAATTCTTAAATTAGCTCCGTCTGAGCTGGATTGCGTTGTTCGGGAACTCTTGCTGTGTCCACACAAGGCGTAGGGTGTTTATCCTTAAAGTCATCAACATTTGTCTTTGTTTCTCCGTCAGATTTGCTGTGCGTCACGCCGGGGGCAGCCAGAGGACACACAGAGACCTGAGCAGTAGATTCTCTAGGGGCTTGATTAATGCCAAGTGTTGAGCATGTTTTTCCTGTGTAGATCACAAAAGACGGTTCCCATATTGGACTCTATGAATATTGGTGTTATCAACGGTGTATTATTCCCCAGGCATCTAAGTCTCATCTCATGGAGTGCTTGGCTGCCTCTCAACATCAATACAGACCCTGATGGTGTCCTTACAGACATTTTTAATCCTGACACCTTTTCCAGCTTGCCAAAAATGGTCCTCCTTTGTCAAAACCCTGTTCTTCACCCAATGTGTCTTAGAACCCAAAATATCTGTACGTGATGCATGGGGCTGCCGAGAGAGTGAGTGGGTGCCTGTCTCTTCTTCCAGCCTATTTCACCATGCCATTGTGGTCTACTCAGCATCTTCTGCAAACCTGCTTCTAGGTTATGAGCTTTCCAGGCAGAGCAGCACCAAATGTTGCGACTGACTGTCACTGTTGCTGTAACGAATGTGCTGCTTCTGCTTTCCTGCCTGCTTGGTGCCCACCTCTGTGTGGCTGACCAGAGAACCGAAATGCACATCTTTAGCAGGGACAGTCATTTTGGTAATTGCAACTGTTTTATTTATAACTAGTCAGTCTGTACTTCAGGGCCAGTTTTTGCTCAGGAAACTCACGGTATGAATGCCTCACTCAGTTTAAGGGCTAAGAAACAAAGGTAAGTTCAAGGTGAACCTCTTTACCATGGCACTTGTTCCTCCCTCTCAATGTGTAGCTGCTTTTCCAGCCTTCTGCTGAGAGCATTTAACATAATACAAATGAATTATGTCCTTGGCTCCATTACTTAGTTCCTCCCCCTCCATGCAAAACATTATGTCAAAAAGACTCCTCCTAAGGCTTTCTGTTGTCCCTTGTGGCTTCCTGCAGATCTCTGGGATATAATTTATCTGATCCAGTGCTTGTCAGCCTGCTTTAGTTTGCGATGTCCAGCTGTGCGCTATGGGACAACACTTCATCCTTTTAGTGTTTACCTTACCCCTTCTCCACCCACCTCCACAAGAAATCTCACCAACGCCTTTGCTGCAGGAGTGTCGGTTTTCTGTTCCTGGAATGACAAAAGCCAGAAAACACTTTTTATTTCAAAAGTCAGGTCTTCAGTAACGTGAAGCTATTCCATCATGTGCTAATTTCTACTGAAACAAAATCATTCCCTTCTTACCTGGTGATTTGTTTCTTGGTCAAAATTTTACCTTTGTTTTATTCATGCTGTTTGTTGGGGGTTTTTTAAATTATTTTTTTTTTAATTCCCAAATGTCCTTTTATTTATTATCTATTACTGATGGCATATCTTGGGGTTTTCTTTTTCAATATATTTAATGGGATTTTTTTGCTAGAGATATAGATAGTTTTATATTCTTATAACTCTCAAAGATTTGCAGTTTAAATGCATGTACATATGACTGCAAGAAAATGAGTTAGTGTGGCCCCACGGCTTACTGCTGGGAAACTGAGTTACTTAACTTCCCTGAAATATAATAACTAATTTCATTTTATATTTGCAACATGTAGGAAGATATAAGTGGCTGCCTAACAGCAATCGCCTCCAAGTTGTTCAGCAGTAAAGTTGCAACAATTCGGACTCTGGCATCTGTTTATTCATACCCTAAACCAGCTTTCCCAATGTACTTTCTTGATTTGTTTAATGGAGTACGGATGGTTCTTCCATAGCTAAATTACCCAGAGAGCAAAACATTCATGGCTCACTGGTAGCTCTGCAGAAGTTCAGTTAATTGGTAGCTGTACTACAGTTTGTAATTTTAAAGTTGAATATGCACATAATTTTGTTGCTGGATCCAAGTCAATTCTGGGGAAGATTTTGCTCTAATTTTAGAACCTGTTTCTTCTACCAGGGGTGTACACAACAGGTAAGGACTGGGTAATTGATTTTCCAGGGCATACTGCTCAGCAGTGGGCTGGAGTGGCTAAGTGCAGCAATTCAGACAAGCAGGATTACTTCCAAAGCAGGACAGTATACTTTTCTTTTTAATAGTCAAGCTTTGATAGTTACTTCTGCACGTCTAGGGTGGGGTATGCCAGAATTACACATTCTCCTCCATTTCAAGAACAAATGCATCTTCAAATGGGCTAATTTTTAATTGCTGAAACTCAGAGTGAAAAACATGATGCATAAGGGTGGCTTCTGAATAATAGCAGTTACTATTAATGAGATATTGTTCTCTGAACGTAAGCACGGTGTTCAGAGATAACCTGGCACAACACAGAGATGTACACTCCACAGTGCGGTTGAACTATTACAGAGCCAGCTGAGCAGAAAATTCAATGTCTACATGCCGGCCTTAGGGCTAAGGGTTAAAAGCATTGCTGGGATAGCTGAGTAGTGAGGTTGCCATCTCAGTGCTACAGCAGGAGGAACTTAGTAAAGTCTTTGTCTTTACTTATTAAATAAATGAGCTATCCAGGGATCAGCTTTGTTACTCAGTGTAACATGTTCCTAACAGATGCCAGATACTGAAATTCCCCATGAGCAGTGATTTGTAAGCTATGGGAAACTGTCGCAATGCTTCACTCTATAAATGGTGGTGGTGGTGGGGGAAATGCTTTTAAAATATCCTTTCCAAATCCATTTTAGAGGCCTTAAATATAACAAAATATATGTAGGTAAACATGTGAATCTTTTGGATGGCTTGCACACACTCAAATTCATTGTTTGCCTGTTAATGTCAGAGGTTAGTGTTGTCGTTGTTGTCTGATGTTTACCTCAGCCTCTCACAAACTTGGAGCAGCAGAGTTATGGTGCTTCACACTCCTGGATTCACACAATCACATGGCCCTCTCTGCTCTCAATTATTGTTAGTGTATTTTAAAGTTTCAAAAATTTAGAACAAAAATTAAAATGAAAAATAAAAAGAAAACCACACAAGCTCCTTTATTAAAACCCAAACTGATTCAGTACTGGCCTCTGGGGCACTGCTTGTGTGCTATTTTAGCCAAAGGAGTAAGATTTTAGCTGTAGCACACCACGGAGCAAATCAGGGATGGTGGGAGTGAGCGGAGCAGGGCTGCCTCTGGTGCCAACCAAGCCTCTGGTGTCTTGAGTTGGGCAAAGCTTTGCCTCAGCTTCAATGCCTGCAGAATAGGTACAGTGTGCTGGTTTTGGCTGGGATAGAGTTAATTTTCTGCACAGTAGCCACTATGGGGCTGTGTTTTGGATTTGTGCTGAAAGCAGTGTTGATAACACCGGGAGTTTTTCGTTCCTGCGGAGCAGTGCTGACACAGAGTCAAGGCTTTTTCTGCTCCTCACCCCACCCCACCAGCGAGGAGGCTGGGGGGGCACAAGAAGCTGGGAGGAGACAAAGCCGGGACAGCTGACCCCAACTGACCACGGGGATGTTCCATACCATATGACGTCATGCTCAACATGTAAAGCTGGAAGAAGAAGAGGGAAAGGGGGGATGTCTGGAGTGATGGAGTTTGCCTTCCCAAGTAACCATTACGCGTGATGGAGCCCTGCGGTCCTGGAGATGGCTGAACACCTGCCTGCCGATGGGAAGGAGGGAATGAATTTCTTGTTTTGCTTTGCTTGCGTGTGCAGCTTTTGCTTTACCTGTTAAACTGTCTTTATCTCAACCCATGAGTTTTCTCACTTTTACTCTTCCGATTCTCTCCCCGATCCCACCCGGGGGAGTGAGTGAGCAGCTGGGTGGGACTGAGTTGCCGGCTGGGGTTAAACCATGACAGTACAGTCACATTTTTGTCTGTTGCTGGGGTAAATGACAGGATGAAGAGGAGCCACAAATAGTATTATAAATAAGAGAACAGCATTTTTGGCTTGGGAAGACAAAAGCGCAGGGCTACTGAATTTTGTATTTCTGTTGTTCATTCAAAATCTTCATAGACAGAATAACAACACATATAGACTTACACATAACCAGACATTTCATGAAGATCATGCAGTGTTGTTTCAATAGCAAAATGATCCCAGGCTGACACCAAGTTGGATAAATAATGCTGCTGCTGAAACCCTGCTGTGCTGCCAGCAGCAGGAATCGAGCCCATGGCCGGCCTGGAGCGGGGCTGTGCAGGGCAGCTCTGCCGGGATGGGCCATCACCCTCCTGCCCGGCACCCCAGCGCTGCCGGACACCGGCCTGCAGACTGCTGAGATGGAGCTAGAGAGAGCAGGGTATGAAACATCTCTGCAGCGTTTGCAGCTGAGGTTTCTGTGGCTGTCAAAGAGATGGGGAAAGCATCTCTCCTGAGATGCAGACTTATATCTCTTATGCCCAAGTTAAACCAGATAAGTCCCTTTTTAAATTTTAGAGGCCACAAAACTTTAGACTTAACTAATAAAAAGCAAGGCAGCTAATGACAGGAAACAAAATATAACACTGTTCAGCTCTTATCTTCTGCAGAAAGTCTCTAATTCAGTTTCACCCTCTTTTCCTGCATGATTTCCACTGTAACACAATTTGAAAGAAAATCTCAGATATAGTGAAGAGCACTGTGTAAGGGTGTCTCAGGTTACTCATGAAATCTCTGGGGATATCTCTGAAAGACATGACTTTGAAGCTTCAGCGGCAAATGGTGTGAAAGAAATTCAGATAACTTTTGGTGTGGTACTAAAATACGGGAGCAGAGGATTTGACTTTGACAGACATCAGAAATCTGACAGTCGGTTAATGGACAGTGTGACTAAGCCATATATCACAAATAGGTGTAATTTGAGTGGGAAATGTTTCTCTTCCCAGGATTTGAGCACTTTCACTCTATCTGGCAAAACTTACAAGCATGGCCACAGCCTCCAGCCCAGCCAAACCCCAGAAGCCCTGTCCAAGCTCAGCCCAAAGAATTTGACCCTGATTCACCTTAAAGCAAGCTGTCTTATCCCGTTCAATGTTAGCTCTGGTCCTACTCAGAAGCTGAGTAGGCCAAAACCGTTTTGCTGTAGGCCAAAACAATTTCTCTGAATAGGCTGGGGTGACTGAAAGGGTTTGTCTGATGTGAAAGCCCATCTTCTTGGCTATCCTCATTCAATCTACCTGCCTCAATAGGTAATATTAGCAAAATATTACATACTACATTATGTGCAAAGTCTGTTTAGACATCTAGTTTTGAATTGTGGGTATGTCCTTAGGAGCAACAACAGTTTGGGTAACTTGGAAAGTTACCTGGTGTCGTGGTTTAACCTGGCAGGCAGCCAAACCCCACGTAGCCGCTCACTCCACTGTCCACCCAAAGCGGGACGGGGAGAGAATCGGAAGGGTAAGAGTGAGAAAAACTTGTGGGTTGAGACTATTTAATAGAACAGAAAAAGGGGAAATAATAATGATAATGATAAAATATACAAAACGAGGGATGCACAATGCAATTGCGCACCACCCATGCTGACCGATAACCAAGTAGCTATCGCTACTTCCTGGAACACGCTTACCATTCATATACTGAGCATGACGTCGCATGGTATGGAATACCCTGTTGGCCAGCCGGGCTGGCTGTCCTGATTATGTTCCCTCCCATCTTGTGTACCTAGCTCAGTCAGCAGGCATGGGAGCTCTCCTTGGACTAGGAGGGCACTTAACAACAACTGAAAACATCAGTGTGTATCAACATTCTTTTTGTACTAAATCCAAAACACAGCACTAGGAAGAAATTTAACCCTATCCCAGCTGAAACCAGGACACCTGGATATTCAGGCTGGAATCTTGACTCCTGCATTTGACAGGACTAGTGCAACGTGGCAGTGGAACTTCATGCAACAAGACCTAAACAACAGGATGAAATGAAATGTTTTTGTCTTTTCTTAGATGGGCTGGTAATGTTCAACATTTGCTGTGGTATTTTAAGGGACAGTCAGAAAGTGCCATACTCACATGGTGAAAAAAGACACTCTTGCTTCTCAGTGCTTGCTTACCACCTCTTTGAGCCACCACACCTGAGTATTTCCAGACCAAGTACTGCAAAGCAAAAGATGCTTGCTTCAGCCATGTCCTCCTGCATGCAGCCCTCCTCTAGCAAAGCATAACTCTGAAGGAGCTGCAATCTGATCCCTTGGTTTGGTAATCCCTGTTTACAGTGATCCATGCTGTTGGCTTCCTCATCTCCTTCCCTGATCATCACCAGGTTCCCTCCAGCCTATCCTGCACTTCAGTTTGTCCCCCTCCCATCTCTGCCTCATTGATGTGCTGTAAATTTAAACATGGTAAGTGCAGGACAGAAGATGCAGTTAGGACCTGCTATGTCTGCTTCAGTGTTATGGTCTGGTCCCTCTGTGCAGTTCAGATAGTCAAGGACAAATTTGACTCCAGAAAACCAATGGAGAATGCCCCTTGTGGAGAGAAGGGGAGAGAAAAAGCTTGTGTTCCCAGCAGAATTAGCTCTTGTGCCAAGCGTATGTCTCTGACAAGTTGTGCAAATGAAATCTGTCAACATGGACATAAACTTTATTTGAAATCTTTCACCCATGGCCTTCACTTAGGGTCTAGACTGATTGGTGCCAGAGCTGACCATTGCAAAGTTGGAGAGTGGTTAACAACACACTTTTTCCCTTTTCTGCTCCTTCAATTTATGCACAAGGGATTATATTAGATTAGACCACGTTGCTAAGAAAAAACTCATTCTGTCACAGTTTTTGAACTGAGTTGGCAAGTGAGTTTGCGTTGCTTGTCTTTCACAGAAACTCTGTTGTAAGTGCAAATTCATGTGAAATGCTTAGAAACCATGTTACCAGATTGTTAGTCATTATGTCCCGACATTAAAGACTCCATGACTAGAAATGTTCATTTTGAGGGGATTCTTGTAGGTTTCTGAATCAACTTTGTGTTTTCTGAGGCCCCGTTTGCTACAGGGAGCCATCTGTCCTGATTTGGGGACTGGCAAAACTAATTTGGAAATTAAAAGTGCACTTTTAATGGTGTAATTCTTTAATGGAGTATTAATATTATTAATCTCTTTTATTACAGTCATTCTAATATAGTGGCATTGAATACAAATGGCTTCAAATCAATTATGTTTGTATTGAAGTTCTTCCTTGGGGTTACTACCTCTGTGAAGTGCTGATTCCTTCCTCATTGCCTGTGATTATAAAACTCGTCACCCATTCTTCTCAGCAGCAGAGGGAGAAACTGTCAGCCGCTTCTTACTTCATGGCGATAGTCTGGGGAGTTACGAGGATATATGAAAAAATGGATTAACCTGAAATGTGAGCCACAGAACAAAAGCCTTCATATGTTCAAGACCATAAGACACATAGTGGGTACCTCCAAGGGCTGGGCACAAAGGAGAGAGACAGGTCTCAAAGAAGGTTACAGAAGGGAGATGATGTACCTTCTCAGAGGAGCCCATAGTTGTTGGGGCTTGGCTGGGCTTGCCCTGCGTAGTGTCAGGTCCAGGAGCTCCTTCTGCCTCATGGCATTTCATACCTGGAAATTTAGAGGACTTGGCAACTCCCTGCCTTTGGTCGTGTGGTGGCTCAGCTGCTGCACCTGAATTGCTGGTGTGAAGGAGAGTCTGTAATCTCTTAAGCCAAGTCAGCTGCAGGCAGCTCAGTGTGTCTGGCCATGTCACTACATCATGTGCATGAGAGGACCCAGACGTCAAGGACCTCAGGGAGCAGGAGCTTAATTCTGCTTCCTAGATCCAGACTTCGCTTGAAGGGTGGACACCGGCCGCAGCTGACCTGCCTATCTTGTCTCTATTAGCGTGCTGGTGTTTGATTCAGCACTGTTTTGTGCCTTTATGCAATTAATTTCAGAGTCTGTAGGACTGTGACCACATCGCCTGAGGAGATGGATGGGACCTCGGTAGAGATAGTCAGGTGGAAGGGAGAAGCTAACAGAAGAAAAGATGTAGTGTGGACACCCAGGTGCTTCAACACAGCTCTGCAACTACAGGTAACCGCCCTCTCAGGACAGGCTCTGACTACAATGCCCACAAACCAGACTGGAGCCAAGAACAGCAAAATAGGGTGAAATGGAAACATTTCATCAATTTTAATCTCAAAGTCTATATTCTAGTTCTTATAGTATTCTTACAGCTTTCTAGTTCTGTACCCAAATGAATTCACCAATTTTTGTTGACCCGAAGTTTTATTCCACACACTCTGTATTTTATATTGGAAAGTTTTGCTGTTGGTTGGAAGCCGATTAAAACACAATTTAAAAAAAAAAAAAAAAAAGAGAGTCACATTTTACTGTTATTTATGAGACTCTTGTCTCACACTTTGGTGTGAGGTCTGTGGTTTCTAGTCTAGACCATCCAAGTGTGAAAGCTCTGTTTATTTATTTGTCTCCTAGGTGATTATGGCTAGCTTGGATGAATGCATAAATCGAACAGTGGTTTGTCATATTTCTTTCTTCTCTTTAAAAAGCAAATACTCATATGACTATAGTGGACTAAAAAAAATTGTTCTAATAGTGAACCGTTGGATCTTAATGCTATTGTATTATAATGTCTTAGGATGTGATAGTCTGGATGGATAAGCATTAATCATTCTTCACTGGACCATTCTTCTGGACGAAAGGTAGCAGCAAGGAAGGCTAACCATGCACGGGGCTGCAGCAGCAAGAATGGAGCCAGCAGGTCCAGGAAATTGGTCTTCCTCTCTACCCAGCACTTGTGAGATACATCTTGAGGACTGTATCTACTTTTGGGCCCCCAGTATAAGAAAGGCATCAATAAACTGGAGCAAGTTAAGCAGAGGCCCCCCAAGATGATCAGGGCTGGCATACTTGCCATCTGAAGAGAAGCTTCAGGACTGGGACTTGTTCATCGCAGAGAAGAGAAGGTGACAGGAGGCCTTACTACTGTCTACAGCTGCCTAGTGGGAGGTGATGGAGAAGACGTAGCTGGATGCAGTAGCGCACAGCTCAAGGACAACAAGCAACAGGGAGACATCAGAGCAGGGGAAATTCCACCTGGACACAAGAAAAAAATACTGTTCACTATAAGGGTGGTGAAGCTTTGCAACAGAGCCCAGTGAGCTTGTGGGGATGTTCTTAGACGTTTTCAAAACTTGACTGGAGCAACATGACCCTGCTTTGATGTTTGAGTGTCGGAGGACAGAATAGATTTCCCCAGATCCCCTCAACTGACATTATTTTACCATTCCAATCTCTGACTGGAATGCTGAACATAGACCTACGCAACTTCAGAAATTCTGTTAATTAACCAATACTATATTTTAGGCAATTTTAGACAGAATAATAAAAAAAAAATTGTGATCATTTTTGTGCTTATGCAAAATCAAATACTGTCTGCTGGCAACTTCCCCACTCCTTAATTTGTCTTTAATAAAGTAAATTATATTGTTTATGGAACATGAATTCCACATAGTGAGGCAGTGTTTACTTTATACACAGAGGTACAATACAGACATATTATACCTCTGTGATAGCAGATGCTCTTTTCCCTGGAGAATCCCACATCTGTGCTCAAATACAATGGGGTACAAGGCTAGTTTAGACAGCAAGATGGAAAATACTGCTTTTATGCATTTAAAATTCAATTTTAATTTTGTCTTTTTCAAGTTAACATATGTCACCAACAAAAAAGAGGAATAGTCCCATATTAATGTGAAGAAAATTATTTTCTGATGCAATAACAAGTTGTTCCATGAGCAGCAGAATTGATTAGATTCTGTGGTTTCTGAAAAGATATGAATGTAAATGAACCATTTCTCTGTGCTCAGAACACTTGTGGTGTTTTTATCCTATGCAGACTTCCAGTGTCTTTATAAAGGTTTGAATTCTTGCTGCCAGCTTTCATGTAATGAGGGCAATGATAGGAGCTTTATCTCATGTGGGTGTGGTGAAATCTGCAGGACTATAATGTGCTTGAATCTCTGTCAGATTTGATTGAAATTAGAGGGTTGAGAAGTTATTAGTGAGAGTCACAAAGAGGAAGATGGATATACATATGAAGTCTGACCATTTAGGCTTCATTTCCTTAGAAAATGTGGTTAAAAATGTAAATATTAAGATTCTGAATTAGGTTTAGGTACATAATTGCTTTTACAAACATGTCTAAATACACTCTTCCTGGTTAGCAAAAAAGTGCCAAATTAGGGATGAAGGTTCTATTAATGAACAGACTGTAATGTCCAGGTCTTGATAAACATCATAGTTGTTAAGGAAAATTCAAAAAAAGCAAACCATTCAGAAGACAACTAAAATTACTGATTTAAAGCCAGGCTGTCAATTTAGTAATTCATCTTCTTATAAACAAATTTTTGCCAAATGGAATTGAAATTAAGACAATGGAAAAACTGACTGGTGCTCAACAGATTTATTTCTCCTATGACACAAGTGATTGGGCTCTAGAAACCTCTTCAAAAATAAACATGAAGATTATTGTCACCTGATTGTGGGACACATCTTTCTGTGATTTGCATCAAGAAAGAGTCATGATTCTTCTACCCGTATTTTTGATTTCTGCCAAGCACAGTGGCATGGACTTTGTAAAGTCATTTTACAGGTTTGTAAGCTGAATATGCAATTAATCTCACTTAATATAATCTATGTATAAATTAGCATTCAATGCAAAACTAATCCTTTTAGACTGTTTTTAGTCAATGAAAAGAAAGGCAGGAACCTGCAGAGCCTGACTTAGTTGATGTCTAAGACAAAGGGAAAGAAGCTACCTCTGAACTAGTCCACCTTTTTCCAGTGACAGTAGACGTGGATTAAACGGCCACCTACGAGACACTTAAGGTTAGGTGAGGTGAATCCTGCCTTTACAGCCCAAAACCTCCCTTTTGTCTCACAGAGAAGTTGTTTTTTTCTTCTTACCTCTTCTGAAAAACAGAAATCTGTGTCTGTGTTTTATCCTTCAAATTCATAATTGGTGCAAAGGCAATACCATTTTGCCTCTGAAAATAGAGATATACATACCCAGTGCTTCTATGTGTACCCTTCACAGTGCCCTCAGGCTTGGCTGATAAAATATTTCATTTTTTTTAATCAAATAATTTTTACTAGTCAAGACAGACAATATATGGCTGTCGTCTCTTGCACAAGGAAAATCCCTGGCTTTTCATTGTCTGGTTATGTGTTTGAGTGCTGTAATTACCCCATGATGTGTTGATGATACTGATTTTTTTAATTCTCTATTTTCTTCTTGTCAGAATAACACTAGCAAAAACAACCCTCCCGTAACTGTCCTCTCAAGAGAAGCATGAGGGGTTACTCTGTAGAACCATTTAAAGTTTCTGGAGAAAAAAAGCCTGTGCAAACTGTTCATTTATGATTTATTTATATTATTATTTGAAATTTATTTAAAACCTGATTAGACACAGTCCTGAGCAGCCTTCTCTAGGTCATCCTGCTTTGAGCTGGGGGTTGGACTAGATGATCTCCAGAGATGCCTTCCCACCTTGGCTAGCCTGGGATTCTGTGAAATGACAAGAAAGCTGAGGGAAGTATCACAGGGTGAATGGATTACACAGCTCAATCTGTTGGAAAAGAAAGGCTGAAGGGTGGCTTCATTATAGTGTGCAAGTGCCTTCATGGGACAGAGACAACAGGCACTAAAAGGGCTCTTCATGGTAAAAGAAGAATATAAGGACTAGAACGCGGAGGTAAGACAATTCAAGTGACAAAACAAGGAAACAGAGGGAGAAAACTTCTCCCAGTGATGGTGGATCATCTTCCACAGCTTTCCCAGAAAGCCTGGTTTAGCCAAACACGAATAACCTTCTTGGTAACTACAAGTTATTCATCCCAAGAACAGGTAAACTAAATAGATCAGGGATTTACAGGAGGCTTGCTTGGATGATCTAACACTTCACTTACACCTAAATATTGAAGGACCTATGTTTGATAGCCGAAGAGAATAAAATGAAATACAGGAAACAGGTTTTGTTCAGGCTGTTGCAGATTCGTGCAGTTTCATTAAAGGTTCAACAACAAGCTTTGTTCTTCCTGGGTGTTCTTAATGGTTGCCAAAACTGCCTGTTGACATTATATCACTTTTCGTCGAGGGCTGACTTACAGGCAAACTGAAGGGTATTGGAAGTAATGAAAATAAGAGTGTTTCAGCATCTGCCTATGGGTGGATACTGGAGTGTAACTCTGTAGTGCAAAGGACAGTACACAGTGCCTGGGAATAGTATCTGTGCTTTGCAAGAAGCTTCACTGATGGGGTCTTTCTTTTTAAGGGCTGCCTAGTACCTGATAAAATAAAAAAGTCAAATACACTGATGAAATAAGATTTTAAAAGTTTTTAAATTATTGTAGTGACAACAAAGACAATTTGGAATCACCTCTGGAGTACAGGAGAGGGAATTTCCCCATGAGGATGCTGTACACCATTCCCAACTGGGTGTCATATAATCTGCCAGAAGAAAAATTGCTTTGTGGAGTAAATCTAGCTGTCACATAAATATTAACATGGTGTTGCTTGGCTTCACATGAGCACTACTTATTGGCCAGACACTGAAGCTATTATCTGAAGTCTTGAGATCGACTGAGACCATGGTGGAACCAATGAATGTCAATGAGGCTGAAGCCTACAGTAAACAATGTTGACTCCTTATGTAAACAGTGGTTTGGGGACTGAATAAATCAGACCACCTTAAAGACAGACTGTGTGTCCTTTCCTGGCACAATAAGAATACAAAATAGACATGGGGTTTTTTTAAGTAGTGTTCCTTGGCCTTTCATTCAAATACTGACACAGACAAGAGGGAAATAAGAAGGTTTCTACCACACTATTTTCTCTCTGAGGTTGAAGGATGCTCATGATAAGAGAATTGTGAGCAACCATCTTCCTTGCACCCCGTAGAGAGAAATGATCATTGCCATCATGGTTGTTTCCTGAACCCAGGGTAACGGTGAGGCTTTCCCTCCCATACACAAGTATTGGACTCTCTACAAATGACCCAACTACCGAATTCCTTCAACTCATCCTGCTGCATTCAGCACTGAACCACTGAGTTGGAGGCATTTTCCATAACATATTTCAGCCAACCCTGACTGCCTTTTCTGTGTAGAGCAATGAAAACACAGAGGGAAGCCTCCCTGCTGTTAGGACACAAGCATCTGCCAGTTGTTAGCTATTTCAGAAAGTGATTGAATGAAGCCAGTGCTCTTCCCTAGAAATAATCGCCTGGCTCAGTAATCACTCCTCATAGCCAAGTGTAGTAGCCAAGAGTCCCTGTTTGCTGAACTAGTCCCAAAACAGCAGGAGTCATTCCTTTCCTCTTCATACTTTTCCCATCTCTGTCAGTTCAGTCTTTTGGAAGGTTGGTGTAGAGAAACTGCCTCTGGTTCTTCTATCTTTGCGTCTGTATCTGTGTAAGGCTATTTCAGGGCCGCGAAAGCGACAATCTAGAACATGAAAACTGGACTGAACACAACTTAAAAATCTCTTTGCTTCTTTCACTCAGTAGGTTGGGGGTTTGTATGAGAGAAGGCACTAAATTCTGTGCCTTTTCAGTGTAACTGAAGTTTTTACAGTTAAATTTTGTAGACTGAAAAATAATAGCTCATATCTTTTCCAGCCATACTATAAGAAACTTCTCTTTAGTTAAAATGAAATCACCTCTGGGCCTAAACCATCTAACAAACTTACTTTTGGTAAAGTAATATATTTGAATCCTTAGGGCTTTACTTTCTGCAGAATTATTGCGTACCTTTATGGGAGTAAGAAGAGATGACTTGAACTAAGCTATAGGAACCTTACAAGGAGACCGCAGAGTGCGTATTCAGGACACGGAGCCGATGGTGGGACTGTTGATACAAAGTGAGGAGCACCTAGCACCTGCCACTCCCATGAAGTCCAGCAATGTGCGCTCCCCAGGCTTATTTTAAACAGACACTTCTTAAACATTTGTTCTAGATCGGATGGATATTATCAAGTTGTGAACACTGGGAAGAATAACAAAGACCTTTTAAAAGAGAAAACAAAGAAAAGCTCTAAGACCCTGGAAAACTGCAGAAATGTCTAATTAAAGGGAAATTGAGCCAGGCTGAATGTTTGTTTGCTACAGGGAAAGAATAATTTTTCCATTGTAGAACAAAAACACGCTGCAGGGACCGAATGCAGTTTTCAGTTGGCTGGTATCATTTTGCAATCATTCAGTATCCACATCTGTTGATCAGGAGAGTCCTACTCACAGAAGCAGTGCAGAATTAACAGCAGTGTCCACTTCATCAAATCAGAAAAAGAAAAAAGACTCTATACGGAGGGACTCAGTTTTCCTCTCAGTGTGTTGGTACACTGCGCTCAATTCTCTGCACTTGCCTTCTTTGCCCTAAGCCCTTCTTTGATAGTGCCCTACTCTGTGAAGTAAAATGGAAGAAAGCACAATGGTTAATTTGCCGCTGTGGAGCAGCATAACTCTAATACATCAGTGAACAACAAAGGAAACTAATACTTATTGCAAGATGTTTCAAAAAGGCAAAGATTTGCACAGGGCTTTATAACACAATATAATAGTATTTAGTTAAACAGAGTCATTCTTGCAGGTTACTGTACAAGCAAGAGGACCAACCCCATAAACCAAGGTTGCCCAATATGAAACAAATAATTAGTTTTAAGACAGCATTAGGATTTAAGTTGAACATTAACTAACTAAAATATGGCTCATTTCACAATCTATGGCTACTGTTTAATGTCCCTGATACCAACTTATGATGCTAATATTATCACAGATAAAATTCAGTTTAGTATACAATTTTATACTGAAACAGGAAGTAAAAAAAAAAAATCAAGAAATGTAGTTAAAAATATATCTATTACTGAGATTTTATAATGACAGCTGCAATATAAACTTGCACAGAATGAAATCTTTTGCTCACAAAAAATAAACATTTACTAGAAATTTAAACACTTTTAAAAATCCTTATGGGGTTTAACTTCGAAAAACACTCACACAGGAAACTTCCCCCAATTTTCTTTATGTCTTCTAATTCTCCTTGGAATATGTTTGTTGTGCCTGGATTCTCATTTTAATAGATATGAGAGAAGTACAAAGGCTATTGCTAAACAATTCATTAAAATGCTCTTTTTATTTCAGATGTCACTAAGATTCTTACATTAAACATCTTCCTCCTTCACGTCTCTTGTGAAAGCTCTGCTCTTCCACTATGCCCACAAGGGTCTTTTACTCTTACATATGTGAGGCTGTTTGAAGAAAAAGCTACTGGTCTGTGTGAATAGGAATGAAAGAATCTCTTGGAGAATATTAAAGAGACAGTAGAAAATTTTTTTATATAATATACATATTTCCTTTACTGGGTCCTTTCACAGGTTAAATGTATTCTGGTGCTTAGCTACAGTAACTGAAATCTGAATAAGACAAGTATATTCTCTGTTATTCTAAATATAATTTAAGCTAACTGTTGTTGGAGAGGAAACTAGAGATGGTTATGATGCTCTACAGAGTCTGAGTAAATAAATGTAATGCAAAATAGGAAAATCAATTCAAGTCCAAGTCCAATTCCACAGCATATAGTTTACCTATATGACTACTTGTATATTGAGATGTTTTCAGCTGCCCCAGAATGTACACCGCTGTACAGCCTTTGAACAGTTTCTGCTCTGCTTTTCCATTCAGTGTTGTGTGACTCTTTTCTGGCATCATGAAAGCCCTGTTTGCTTAGAAGGCTGAACTTTGTCTCTGATCCATTTTATTTCTTTGTAGGCATGTTCATTTTGAAATTTTCAAGCTTATTTAGGAAAAATTCTGTTGGATCTGTGTTGATTTGATGAACTTATTTAATCAGCCTTGGATGGCATTACAATGTCATACAAGCATATCACTTCAAGGATTTCAGATTGGTTTGAAACCAGCAGGAAGAATCAATTATACAAAATCTTTGCTTCTTTTCACTTTGTTCATTATTCCTTCAATAATGAGAATGAAATGTTTCATCTTTGCATTTCCATGCAAAAAGCTAATAAACCTTAGTGGACGAGAATCCATTTTTAACACACAGTGGCTAGGTTTGCCTCAAGTTACATCATTGCTTAGAAGAAGAGTTTCCTTCATTCTGACTCTTAGAAAAGCAAAGTGACTTAGTCTTTTCTGCTTCCAAATCAATTTTTCAGGAGCTGACTAAAATGGCTTGGTTTCCAGAAGTGGTGAGCTCTCTCAAACTCCAGTGTGTGAGAGCCACAGGTGGTTAAGAGCAATGAAAGCTCAAACCACATCTGCTAAAGAGACTAAATATGGATTTTGAAATCTCACTGTAAGCAGGAAAGCTTTGACATTTCAAACTAATAATACCGGGCAGATTTTTTATGCCTTATTGATCTTTCTGGAAGTAGAGTCTTACCCTTTGGAACAGGGAATGAGATCTCTGGGAGTTAAATGTGTTGTAGAAACACAATTACTTAGACTACATATTGCCACTTAATTCTCCAGGTTTTTTTTCACCCAGTAGCAGTGAGACCAGCTGTTACAGAAATGTCCAAAAATGTATTATTGAACTCTCTGAGCCTTTAAAACAGAGGCTGTATATAAACTGCCTGCTGGGACTGTCCCTCACCCCTGCTAACTCTCAAGCTCTCCCAGAGAATATTCTGGAGAGTGCCAAAGCCATCTGACATGGCCCAAACTGCACCGGGAGAATTTAATAGTACAAATTTACAGTGCAGACAATTCATTTCTGCTGCTTGGGAGTCTTCCTTGGAACTGTTTAACTTACAAGTATAGACATAGCTGTAATGTCCAGACATGCCATCAGTGACTTACTTCATTGACGCAATTTGTACCATAATGACATGTAAGCCTCTGAAATAAGCTGTGGTAAGACACTGAGTCCACACCACAGGGTGCTTTACAGCTGAGGAACTGAGATACAGAGGAAGTAAAGCACAAATGCTTCCCCACCACTATGTTAAGCATTACCTGGGGAAGCGATTTTCATAGATTGCCTCTGTATTAAATATGACTATAGAAGAAGCCAGTATACATACTGGGAGAGTTTATACATGCAGAGATAGAGGTATTTGTGGAGGGACGCTGCAGTCCACCCAGGCCATGGCTGTGCTACACCACGTTTCTACGTTGATGGGAAGGGACATAACAGGAGAGGCTCCCAGCTTAGCCACTACAGCTACATCACTGCTGCTGGGAGACTGCACCGGGACTGAAATATCTTGTACAATGTCACCATCAAGCCTGGAACTGAAAAGCTGTTTTTTCTGCCCTAGGCAAGAGATAACATTGGTCATACGGTGTTGTGGCACAAAGGATGCTGAGACAGGTTTAAATTCTTAAGGTTTTATTCATGGAGTTTGTAGCTGATGGCACACATCTACTCTAAAATTACCTTTGGGGAAAATACAAAGGAGGGAAAGAGAAAAAAGAGAAAGTGAAAACTTTCACCCATGGCTGGCCATGAAGAGGTGCAATGGTCTCCAGTGCAGGCATCTTCTTCTGGGGATCCTCTCCAGGTGATGCTAATGATGATGATAATATTCCACCATGTTTTCCCATAGGATAGTTTTCATCTTGACCTGCTCAAACTCCCTTCTGGATACTCCTGCTTAAAACACAATTTTCTCTGAAAGGAGCACAAGTGTTTCACACTGAGCTTGGATATATATTATTGGATAATTCTAACTGGAGATTTAAATCACTGTTATTGACTAACTTTTGTTTTTCCTCTGGTATAAACTAAAAGCTATAAAAGAAGGGATGGGAAAGGGCTGTGGGAAGGAAGGAGTCATTCTTACTCTGGTGGCAATTGCTTCCCATGAGAAATCAGACATAAGAATAATATCAGGGTTTGCAGGTGCGACGCCATGAGGGTAACAGCAGGAGAACAACAGCGTGAGAACAGAGAAAAACACTGCGGCAGCAGCTTTGGTGAAAGGTAACAGACCTGCAAGTGGAAGGCAGACTACAGAACTGCAAAGAAAAGGACCTTAACACTACCCAGGTGAAGGCACTCTGCAACAGCTTCATCTGCCCTTCTCTCTCCACTCCAGCTACCTTCTTACCTCCTCCAACACTTCTGCAAGAAGCAGGTAAGAGCTACAAAAGTTTCTCTGAGTGTGCTCAGGTGATCCTAACCATAGGCAAAATAGTTCCATGTGCTGGGGATATGCATCAGCAGGGAATAATTGTCTTCTATGTTATTAAGAAATTTTCTTAGACCGCTTTATTAGCTTTCATACATGTCTTCAAGATTTTATGCACCTGTCTTCCTCTAAATTTATTAGTCGTTATGCATTTCTTGTCTTCTCAATCACACAAAATAACTGAGTCCATTTTTGTAAGAGAAAGTTTGCAACAGCAGGCTTATTCTCAGGCCAGTTGTTCCACCTTTAAAAGTCTGTTCCTGATAAGTCTGTGATTTCTTCCACATTCACTTATTTTACACCATCTGAGGATATAGCCCTCTGGCTTCAAGCACTACCTAACTGCAGTTCCAAGCCATAAAATTCATTACAATATTAACTTGGCATGTGTTTTGTACAGTAACAATTTTCCAGGACAGTAAACTTTTCCAGGATAGTAAACTCACAATATTTCCCTGGTTGCAGTTATATATTTCAATCTGCTGCCAAATGCTGCAGATTTTCCTGAGTCTGGCAAAGTTCCACATGATTTAACAAAATTGTTGTTGGTATGTATCGTTTCTTTACTTGGAGTCCACTTTGAGATATTTATTATTATAGGTCCAAGTTCAATGGAAAGAAAGTTGCAAATAGAGCCTTGCGGGTGCCCCTTTTTTGCATTTTGCAAATGAGACTCCAGTTGGTCTGTGACCCCTTTCTGAGGCTGGGTATAAGCCTAGAGACAAGAGGCTGGGAGGAGAGCAAAGCAGCAGTGAGATGGTACCAGTTGCTCAGACAAGCAGAGTCCCAAAATGTCTAACCATAGCTGAGTTTGGATGCGTTCAGCCTGGGAAGCAAGTTTTGGTGTTCATGAGGAGCTTCTCTCGCAGATGAAAGGCAATGTGGGAGACAGTGGAAGGGCATTTGCTTGCAAACGTATCAAATGATGGCTGAAAGCTGATGCCTTCGGCAGAGTGAGACTAGTTGTTTGCATTCTGTATGAGATGTTATTCCTTGAAAATATAGGTAATGAGGTAGGCCTGGTTCAGCAAATTTGTGAGTGACAACTAGTGAAAGAAGCTGTCGACTACTGTGGTAGACCTATGCTGGGGTGGGGACTGATAAATAATGCTGGATACATCAAATGCCGAGAAGTTGATAGCAGTTGAAAGAAACCTGTAATTCATCTGAACCAAGCTGGACTTGGTCATAAGTACAAATACACGAGTTAGTCCCCAAAAGGAAGAATGTACTTGTCAGGCACCTGGTCTGGATGGCAACAGGTGTACGTCGAAGCGGGAGAGGAGGGGAAAAACGTGTGCATATATACATGTATGTACATCCACCCATCCATACACAAATTGTTTGTGACCATGTAACAAACATATAACATGATGTACTAGAACATGATGTGTGCAGAAAGAAAGGAGGGGGTGGTAAATTCGGCTTGTGCCCCACTGGCTGTTGTTGAACAGTGTTGTGCTGCTTTGCCCATTGCCAGCCTGCCTGAACCAAGGAAATGTGAGTGATCATTTTGGTGGCAATCTGAGTTCTTAGCAAAACAGGGCAATGATCATTTCTGGAGAAGCCAAACTCTGAAGAAAAGCCATTAAATCACTATGGGTCACACGACCTCCTCCTGTATTCAGTTATTATTCTCTGATAGTGATCAAATGGGGAAAACATAATTGGAGGAGTATAGAGTAAAATTTATTGTTCTAACTTCTGGGAGTCTTTAGTGATGCAAGATGATCATCTCTCTGTTTTTATTTCTTTCTCCTTAAAATTTGAGTGAACTTCTGTAAGTTCATGTAAGTCACATGTAGGGATTCTCATGGTGTTCTACATCTTGTGATGTAGAGTCGGGGAGGCACAGACATGGCTCCTATTCCATGGCTGTATAAAGGATGGATAAAAAGAGACGATATCTACAGCAAGCGTTGTCCTTGTGGAACGTGTGGAAAGTATGACAACGAATTTCTTAGAGCAAGTGAGTCAACAATGAAATCCATCAGAATTTAGTTTTCAGCTCTTCGGCATCTAAATATTTCACATTGAACACAAAATGATGCTGACTTCAGGGACAGTTAGGAGGCAGAGTTTGTTTTCTTTTCAAACAGGCCTTCTGTATTGCTATTTTGACATTTTCTTTGGTTCCTTGTTGAGCAAGGGCACTTTAATGGTTCATTCTCTTGTCCTTGCTCAGGATTACAAGAGGTAACAGCTTTTTGCTATTTTCCTGCCTCCAGTCCACCTGAGACATTCTCAGGTTGTAAATATGATAAGATCAATCTTCATTAGATTCCTATGGATATGAGTATTGAGGCAAGCTGTATCTCATTCTGCACTCAGATCCTGCATCTCACTTTTGAGAATATTTATTATTAATGTCATTGCTGCTTATCATCTCTTCTGTTATTAAGACAGTAAAGCCAGGTAGTATTTAACTTTGAAAAGTCTATTTCAAATTGTACCACCAATTCAAATGTTTTATTTACTACAAAAAAAAAAGAACTTAGTACGCAGCAGAATAGATCAACCAGGCTCACCTGTTGATAGATTTGTATTTTTTTTTTCCTGATACCTAGACTATTGTAGACTCTCGCAGAAAACATTCACTCTCAAAATCTATTTGTGAATGTTTGAAAAATGGATTTAATCCTTTTACATTTCACATCGTATCACTTTGCAAATCACATTAAGGACAGAATATGAACAAATTGTGAATACAATACTATGAAAAATAGTTGCTTAGGGAACAAAATTTGGTTACAGACAACTCCCAGTCTAGCAGATTATGCTACTCAGATCCAGAAACTGAATTTCAATGTTGACTCTTGAGAAATTGCATTAAAAATTAATAGTAAGGCTATATTAACCACTAGAACAGTTAGGCATGGATGAGCTGCTTTTCACTGCTCATTGTTTTTTCGGGGACTTTGAAGGTTTTTTCCAAAAAGAAATCATGATCTACTTTGAGCTGGAATTGACTCTAGGAAGTCTTAGAAGAGGCCTCAAAGAAAGGCAAGCATACAGCCAGAAACTGGCCAACCTCAAGTGAAGCCAATCAAAGCGCGCTTGTTCATACTACTGAGGGATCTGACCTGCTGCTCTTCAGACTCAGATTTAAATTCAACTCACTGTTACATAAGAAGTTGCTATGTGTCATCTAAATGGTGCTAACGGCTACGTGCGAGTGTTTTACATGGGAAAATGCCAGGTAGCTCACTGCTCTCCAATTTCATGCGGGGTAGATTAATGGTAATTGCAACAACACACAAAGCATCTATGGATAGCTACTGTGATTCAGCTTGTTACATTAGTCTAACGTCTTAACTACTGTAGCAGTAATTAAGCAGAGCCTTTAATTCAAACAGTTTGGGATGAGGTGAGTTCAGATTCTCCAATTTGACAAAGCTGTAGCTAGCAGATGGTCAGGAAAAAGTAACAAAGACACTTTCATGCATCTGAAGTTGGTTTTGATCCCCAGTACAGCTTAGGGAAGTTTACCTGATCCCCCCCAGCTCCAAGGCACGATTTTGTAGCTAGGCATCACCGAAGCATCTTGTAATTCAAGTATGTCCCTGTCTGTTCCTGATGTACTAGACCCCTGGGCTTGGAAAGGAGGGTATCTCCTGCTGTGCTGCCTCTACACCATTTTGGCATTCCCTTTTAACAGACAATCCCAGCTCTGACTGCTACATACCAAGTAGCATCTATATTTACTGGGTGGGAAATATCTTCATAATCAGCGAAAATCCACTCCCGTTACAGTGTTTTAATCCTTAAATGGTTCTGGCTCCTATACCCTGAGGCAAAGGAAAGGTATTTTTTGCTGTCTCTCAGAAGCTGCTGTCTCAAGAGAGAGGTGGATGTTTTCTGCTCAGTATTTTAATTGGAGGGCCAAGTATGTCTTCACAAGGACAAGTCACTGATGCCCTTCGGGCAGCCCTGATGAGTATAATGCATTTTCTCATAACTGGAAGCTAAGAAGGCATTTTCATATATATCATCTGCTAGTATAATTAATAGATGCCTATATTTATATATCAGAGCTGAGTGATGATGATAAAAAAATCGCTTAGTGTTCAACATGTCAACATGTTAAATAAGACTGGGATACCTTGAGCCCCAAATGGCTGTAATAAATATTCCCAACTTTTCCCTAGTTCCCTTTCTAGCTGTCACACTCTCCTTTGTTCTGATTAATAGAATCAACCTTTTGAAGTTAAAGATAAGAAATAATTTAAAATGGCAAAGTAGGATACCTGTAGTGAATGCATATTCTGTTAAATACAGAGGAAGAGAGTGACATAAGAGACTTCAGAGTGGCTTTCAACAGGGGATTTAAAAGTGTAAACAGAAAACTTTGTGAAAGACATTCTCCTCTGTCTCATCTCTGCTCCCACTCTCTGATGGATATGCACTCCTACTTTGTTCATAAAATTTATGTCTGTTGTCTTTTACACTCATTCCGCACAGCTAACAGCTTTCATAGATATTAGGCTGGCAAAACCCATACCCCAGAGGTGTTTTGTATTGTCTTGTTTCCCATCTTTCCTCAGTTTCTCTGGCATCTTTGATCATGCTGCCAATATGCTGCAAAAGTAGTGCATTCATTCACTTCAGCATGAGAAGGGAATGGCTTCCCTTGGGGTCATGGAGGAATTATTCATAGAAGACCAAATTCTGTTAGCAGATCTTTAGGTATCCCACAGCTCTCTAAAACAAATGACCGCAGCTGGCAGTAGCCGCTTTTTTCATCTTGGACAAGAAATGTTATGTTGCATAAGCCTGTTGGTACAGGCTAACAGTAGACACAGTAGGTCCATGAAACTATGTGTTGTCTCCCCAGTTCACATCATGTCCTGATGTTGACCTTTGCATCTATGCCATGGGGTTTATAGGAAAATCCCTCTGCACTGTCATTGCACCTGTGGTCTCAATTACTCATAAGATGTGTTGCCATTAGTGTAATGCATAATCTAGGCCATATTAATCGGTCTAAATACCATGTAAGTCTCTGTATCCAGTAAATGAAGAAAATATGACTTCTCTGAACACTTCTGAGGAGTTATGCAGTGGATCAAAAAAAGACCTTGAGTATGAAGCCACCTACACCCAACCAACAGGAGAATGTCAGGATATTAAGTGTGCAGAATGTGGACCATATTAACATGCCCAGACATTTCTAGCAACAGATAGCATGAAGGTCTTTAGACAGTGAACATTAACTTACAACCGTTACATCGGTGGAGGTGAGATTCTGTATTTTAAAAAATGAGGTTTTCTACAATGCTTGTGAGGAATCTGCCATTACTTCACTGATTTTTTTGGGTGGTCTTAAGGAAATCTTCATCTCTCCTAGTGTTAGATGTTATAGTATAGTCATGAATACAGAGAAGGTGTATATGATAATCTGAGATACACACATCTACTTTGCAGACACAAGAGAAGGGACTTACCTTCTTTGCTTAGAGACATGCGGAATAGGAGAAAATGCATTATAATAGAGGAAAGATTGATTTGAAAGGAAGTGTTGCCTATTGGTAAATCACGCAAAGGAAGAGGACTGAGAGGGTAGTGCCGCTTTCATGGGGTGGTTAAAGCGTTGATAACATTGTCCCAGAGGGGTATGCTGGTGAGCACTCAGGGGGCATTGGCACCTGCTGTTTCTCAGACTGCTTGTTCTTTAAAGTCAACCAAAAGGAAAAGTGCTAGTGGTAGAAAGAGCTGAATCATTGAGCAAGAGAGTAACACTATCATTAGTCAGAAAAGCTGTCAGAATAGTCATGCCTGGGCTCTCATTCTTTATATTTTAAATATCTAAAAGTTTGTTTGCACAGTACCTTGACATGTTTTAAGAAAGCAAAATCCTTAACAGTAAGGGGAATGGAGGACTTTCTGTAGCTGTAGGGATGTGACAGAGATGGGAAGTCTCACACGGTGGCTAGTGCCAGGCCAGACTCGGGAATGAGGATGGCAGGCAGGTATTGTAAGAAGGACAAACCAGGGCTAGAAGCCAGAAAAATCAATGCTGTTTTTAAGCTGGTGGTGTGGGAAAGACCAGTGGTCAAAGTTTTGGCAGCCAGGACACCATGGAAGACAGGAGGGGACAGTGGCTCCAGGCCAAAGCCAAGTGTTCTTTGTTAAAGAGTAAATCTTGAATATTGAACAGTCAAACTGGAGTGATGACCTAGGATTCCAGCATCAGGAGTCAGAGTAAGCAGTCGGGGCTAAGTACAGAAGACAACTACAAGGGTGAGACACATGCCAAGTGCCATGTTGAGCAGTAGAAAGCAACTGGCTCACGTAGCTCTCTTGGCTGGGCTACGAGCTTGAGTGAGGCCCTGATCCCTGCTGCAAAGCTCCGTTTCCCAGGGCCTGACAGTGACACTGCTAAAAAGCAACAGGAAAAACTCTCACTGAAGTTGCAAAGACTGTTCATAAAAACGCACACAAGCACTGCTGCCTGAAAACCAGATCCCCTTATTTGTGTTGTCATGTGCCTCTGGGAGCAGGGCACTCAGCCACCCCTTTGGAGAGCGAAAGCAGACTGCAGCTTTTCAAAACGATATCCTTGCTACAGCATTCATTATGGATGTACTGTCTTTTATTCCACCATTTGAAGTGATCCCTGTGGATCTCAGAACAAAGCAACGTGTGACCTCCACGGTGGAGTGAGACCAGCCACAAATACCTTGTAGAGCAAGAGAGGTACGACAGTGCTGAGTGATTTGGTGCTTGTAAGGAATTGATCCTAAATCCTTGGGAAAAGCAGAAAGAATAATCTGATTGTTTCAGCCAGTTTTTCTCCTTTGGGAATGTACTTGAACAGATTATGAAGTCTTGGAATGGATTCGTTCTTGGAGCACATGATTCTTTGAACATTGATCCCACTGCTGTAAATGAAGATTAAGACTGTGTGAACATGTTACCAGAAGACAAATCTTGTAGAATTATTCCTTTTTTTCTTAGGCTTTTCTCAATTCCAAGCAGCTGAGATACCATACTTTTTTATTAATGATCCACAAGTGAAATGCAGTAAATGATCGTGTGTAAGCCTTTTCCTAATGCATGTCACATCAATAGCCTTTAAAAGGACATAATTATGAGAAAGGAGGAATTTGTGGGATAAATGTGTAGCCTGTGTGCAAAAGGAGTGTGTGGTGCCACTCATCCTGGCCTTCATCATATCCATGTATGTGTGCTCGTCTCCAGTTTCTGCAAAGCATTTCCTTCCTGTGTTCGTCCAACCATATCTCATAGATCTATGTCTATCAGCAACAGGTGGTCTTCAAGAATGGAAAGCATGGTCAGAAGCAATGGTTTTAGGTGGCATTTCAATAGATTGGGAACAAGTGGATGGCTAGTTAACTAGGTTGATGATTTGTACTATGAGGAGATAAGGAGACCTTTTTTTTTTTAAGACCTAAGTGACCTAAATCTCCAACTCCTTTCCTTTAAGGTACCACACACTAGTCTAGCAGGATGGAGGTAACATTGCTCACAATCACATATGCCAGTTATGCATATTGTTTAATTGGCCTGAGCCAATTCACTGACTTTAAGAATGGTCTGAAAAACTAACGCTGATATTCACAGTGTCTATCAGCTTGCCTTCCTGGAACAAGAATCCCTTAAAAAACCCCAATGTGCAGCCTACTCCTCTAGTCCTTGTTCAAACAGCATTTCCACTGATTTCAATGTAACCCTACCTTCACTGTAAACTCTTGGGAGAGACTGACTGGAAATTAAATCCAGCAGCTTTGCCATCTAAAAACAAACTGGGCAAAATTAATTATGCTTGTTTTTTCCAAGGAAGAATGATAATTTTTTACAAAATTGAAATCGAAAGTTGAAATCCACCTTGAAATAAACTCACGGGAGTTTCCTGGCTCACAATAAGTATTAAATTACAGCTTGATGTTTTCATATGCTATTATAGGTGGATACTAATTTACCTTATCTTGTGAGTTGCTAAATATCCTCAGTACCAGTTAAAGGTCATGGTAGTGGATGTAAAAGCTGGTTGATATTGAAAGGGATGGAGCCCCTGCTTGTTGATATTTTCAAGTCACACTGTTTTAAAGCTTGTACCATGACCAAGGATTGCCCTTGAAGAGACACACCTGAATTATCTCCTGTGCTATCTCTTTCTTTTCCAGAGCAATCTTATTTAGCCATGACTCATTTTTTGAAGCCATATCCCTCAAGTACAGCTAAAGGACAAATTGTCTGAAGAACCACATAACTAATATGTTTAAATGTCAATCCTAAACAAACATCTTAAAAAAATACCATTTCACTTGTTTTTAAATTATAAGGAATAATAAAATTTTGCAGAAAACAAGCCTATTATGACATTTGTTTATACTTCATATTAACATCAAGCAAGCAGAGCTCCAGGGGTGATGTTGAACTTTCTGTTCTCCCAGTTGGTTACAGTTGGGTATTTGAAACGGCTGCTGCTTCTCATGAAAACCAGTGGCCTCTGTGAGTCTTAAAAGTTTGCCCCCCACCACTTCTGATGCTAAATGAGTTACTTCATAATCACAATTACCATCTATACTTCAAATTTCTGACATAATTCTCTTCATTTCTCTCGTTTCTTGAGACTCTTGCTTCACCCTGCATTCTGCATTTTACCATCCACTGATTGATTTATGGATATTTGTCTCCAGAGTAAAAACCCAATTTGCCTTTTTTATGGACAAAATGTTTATACCCTGGTGTTAGATTTGAAAACCCTCTCATCCATACTGATCTAATAAGTATTTCTGGCTTGTGGAAACTAAGGATGCTTGCAGTAAATTCTGTTCTGACAGGGGCATCCCCTAGAGGGTCCATAAACTTTCACTGGCTACATTTCCTCCTTATTTAACGTAAGGTACAATAATAGGCAATAAAACCAAGAAAGAGGAATGTCTATACCCCATCAGAGGGCATCTCTTGATGAAATCCAAAGTCAGGGAATGGAACTCTGTTTTAATGTGGAATAATCCTGGTCAAACATTCAATGCATCACAGATATTTTGCTGTACAGCCAGCCTGCACATCTTCATTTGATCCCCAAAATGTTGTAGTTGGGGTTCCTTCCTCCCTTATTTCATGACCAGGAGAGGCCTGGCATCACTGTTTCTCTCTCAATCCCAAAGGGCTGTCCCAGCTCCTTAGCTTGGGTTGCAGATGTCCTCAGAGACTTTGAGTCCCCACCCTCCCACCAAACTTCTTGTTTGTTTTTCTCTGGACTCCTGATACCCCACCTGCATCTTGGATGCTTGTAGACCATCTTTCCCACATTTCCCGCATTCCTTTCTGTTAGTCTTATTTCTTTCTCTTCCTCAACAACACTATTATTTCTTTCTTTTCCCACAAAATCTTCTTAGGTATAACCCATGAGTCCACTCCCACATGTCTTTGTTCCCGGCTTGTCTTTTGCTGATGAGGCCCATTCCTACCCAGCCAGCATCCCTACTTCATCTTCTGGCCCAGCCTTTTGAACATTGGATTCACTCTTGTAGGAGCTGACCCACTGGTAGAAATCAGGTGCATCTGGGGCTTCCTGCTTATTTGATGTAGAAAATCATGAATACCATTTCTTGCCAGCTGAATTGCCCCCAGGCTGAAGAAGGACTGGTTGGAGAAGAGTGGTGAGCACCTGTTTTGCTCTGGGGTAGGATACAGTTGTGGTTTTCATCTCTCCAGTGGTTTCCTCAGGGATGGGAAGGGGAGGGACAACATCAGCCTCTGCACACTCCCATGCCCTGGGTGGCTGATGACTGGGAATGGGTTATTTTGCTTCCTAGGTAACTTCACTGGATATGGTAGCAGTGCATGAGAGTTATTCTGCTGGCAGGTTGTGCTCGTTAGCTCCCGTGTGATGTCAAAATGCTTAGATTGACTTTCCAGCACAAAAGCAGCCATAGGTTGGGACAGAGGAGAGGAGAACCTGCAGGGAATCAAAGCTCTCTGCATGGGGCAGAAATGCAGGTCTTAATGACCTTCATTTCTGCAAGGAGAAGGAAGTTGGGCCTTTTTTCTTCCTGTTTTAGCACTAATTATTGGGCTTCAATTGCCTAACGTGGCCATTTCAAATGCCCTGTGCAGTTTGAAGTGACTGAGACCATCCTTGGAGACATGACACTAACGGAAACCATATAAATCCACACAGCTTTCCTGGCTTCAACAGAAGTACGTTGGCCAAGTGCATTAAGTCACTGGGAGAAGCGAACCCATTACCATGAGCTCCCTGCAAATACCCTTTCCTATCTCAAAGTGGTTATAAAATTTGAGGACTGGATTAGAGAGCATGAGAGTGCTTTTGCTCTACTCATTCCTTTAGGGAATAAAAGAATTGGAATGGGTAATGAATTTGCTGTTTGCTCCCCACTGCCAGTTATTTGTTCCACTGAGAGCCTGTGTATGTATTAGACTTCCCTGGTATCTTTATATGTTTTTTTGGGGGCGTCCCGTGTCTGGGATGGAGAGTAGCAGCCTCTTTAACCTGGCCTGTTGCTGGGGAACTTGTGGTAGTGCAGGTCTGTACCTGTATCTGGGACGCGGGAGGATATAAAAGGCCAAGTTATATAACACTCAGTGTCATCCATTTGTTTTCTGTCATATCTAAAATTATCTTTTTTTTTCTTTTGAGGATGTTAGCATGTATTCTTGTCTCTGTGACTCACTTGCTCTACTTATATTAAGAAAATGAAGAAAAAGAAATATGTGCCAATTTGTTCACAATTATGCAAAGACTCCAGTCACTGCAAAACACACCTCAATTGTCATAAGGTCCTTCTGGAATGTTACCATTAAGGTGGGAAAAAAAAAGAAGTTGAAAACAAGCCATCCTCATATTAAAGACTTCTGCGACTGAGCAGAAATACATGTATTTTTTCTGTTTTGGGTAGCTGAAAATCATTACTTTTGCTGACAACATAATGCTCACCACCCTTATTAGCTAATCTATGAAGAATTTAGTATGCAGGGAAATTATTTCAGGGTTTGTACTTGACTGGGAGCTGCCAGAGCCTTTTCTCTCTGACTTCCAGTCCTGTCAAGTCGGAATTAGTTTTAAGAGCTGAACCCACTCCTTTGCCCCAGAGTCCTGCCAATCTGGGACACAGAAAGCTTTGGGCACCGCTGCAGTGGGCAGCGACTTGATTAAGCAAATTAGCAATGGGTTTTCACAGGCATCTGAACCCTTTTCCAGAGCTGAGAATAAGAAGAGTGTTTGATCTGACTGAGAGGTGAGAATTTTCATTTGGATATAGGAGGACTCAATTTCCTCCTTTTCCTGAAAAGATTTTAATGCTCAACTCTGAGTTCAATCTTTATGACTGCACTAATCAAGCACCATACTGGGAACATTTGGTAGCTTTCTGTCACTGTATCTTTCTGCCTCTGTAAAAGCTTTCCCCAAGGATCCTGGAACAATGTGGTTTCTTGCATAGACATACACAAATAATTTGTTGTGATTGTATATACAGCTCCAGAAATTGTCCTGCTGATTCATAGCAGAGACAAAGCCACTCTCTGCACTATTTTCTTTATCAGTGGAAAGGCAGATATGGGCTGTTCAAACTTCTACTGGAAAACGTAATAAAATCTGCCAATTAAATGAATATCCATTTTTGGTGATGGATGTACTTGATGACTGATGAGGGCTTCCCTCTACCTCCAGTGTTTAGCTTTTATCACAGGCAACAAAATGTACTTACATCTCTTATCAGTTGAAAACCTAGAAAGTTGTATATGCTTAGCAATCTTATGAATTACATTACTGAACTTCAAGTGTCTAAAGGCAGCATTTGAGTCAGAAGGCTAATCTCCCTAGACTCCTCATAGAGTCAATGGAGAGAGAAAAATCCTGCAACGGGGAATTCGGGCATGTAAGTCATGTTCCTTCTCCAAATCATGCTCGGGAGGAATTTCTTCACTTCTGCTATTTAGTGGAGCCCTGGGGCTGTCTGTCACCGCAGCAGATAGCTTTGTGGGCAGCTTGAAGACAGGCTGGAAACAGCCTTTTGCAAGGTCTGGGGTAGCATCAAATGGCAGTTTTCAGAGGGTGCAGGAACACTTAACTGGCTGCAACCAAGTGGAGGAGGAGGCCACCCACCCGTGAGTGAGTGGCACAGACGGTGGGGAGGGAGTCGTGCATAGTTAGTTTGTCTTCTATTTTTTCCTCAGATGCTTTGATTTCTTTCAAATTTGAAAATCTATTTTTCTTATTTTTGTTGCTTTTTAAGTTATAAAACATCTGGGCATTCTGAAGTTGCATGCTGTAAGGAAAAAGTCTCTGTTACTCAAAGCTCCATCTGTCACGGCTATTGATTGCCAAATGTACAAACCAGCTGTGGGAGGGAGTGAATATCACAGGTCTGTTCATCCAGACACCACGCTACTTCATAAAAGACTAGTCTACCAAGTACAATATCTCTAAAAACAATTCTTAATACTTTACAATATTCCTGACTCTTCAAATTTGATTACATCTTGACATAAGGATGATTTTAATTTGCAAGTTTTCATTCACTTCTGAAGTGTAAGTACAGCCTATTCGGACAGATGGTCAGTACCTGCAAAGGAAAACAAGCTAACACAAGGATGAGTGTCACCTCCTATCTGTATTTCATACTGGAACTGTTTTTTTGTTCACCTTTCTCAAGCAGCACCTACAAATTGCCCTTTGGCTTCTGAAATGTCATAAATGAGTCTTAGAGGAAAAATAAGATCCTCATAGACAGGAACTGAAAGACAAGGACAAGAAGCAAAAAACCCCAAATGTACTACAGATTTATTAATTGGCTTATCCGTAAGTTGTTCTTATACTCATAGGTGTAGCAGAAGAGAATCACTCACTCTGAAGTGTTCATGACTCATCTAGAAACAGCATTTGGAGAGCGGGAGAAAGAAATTAACTTTCTTTTTTTTTTTATTCCCCTAGGAAAAGGGTCGTCATAAGTTTTAAAGTTTTTCTATTATTTTTTTCTTCCTTCAAACACTAGAATTGTAATTGCCATTTTACAGCTAGCGAACTGAGATGTGGAGAGTTCATCCCTACTGAAGTCATACATACATGGATTTTAATGGAGCAGAGTCACATCTGAAGCAATTTGCCCCTGAGTGTGCAGGAATATGAAGCAAAGCCAGGAACAGAACCGATTCCTAAGACTGAGTCTGTAAAAACATTGTTAAAGTACTGGCAGGCAGTGGTTTAGTTGTTAACATGGTTACTGGCACGGTTTGGATCCATGAGAAAGCGTGGGATAGTCTGGGCCAGGGACTGTCCTCCAGAAAGCAGCACGGACAAAACCAGCATTTTTTGGAGTGGAATAGAGCTTTCCGGTGTGGAAGTTGAGCCATTTGCCCTCAGCCCTAACGAACGATGAGCCTTTGAATGCTAAACTATTCTTCTTTCCATTCAGCTCAGGTGGTAATATGTCTTATTTGAAGCTCTTGAACAAGATCAGTATGTGCAACAAGAAGTTAAGAAAATATATCATTAATATTGTTCCCTTTTCAGTTCCATGGTGCACTGGTTGTCAGTGTTTTACTCGTGTTTTCCTTTTATTGGCTTCTCTCTGTATCTTTTTTTCTTGTGTAATTTTTTTTTTTTCCCCCTCTGTGCAGGTATTCTGAGTAGTGACAGTTTGCCTTGACAACCCCACAACACTGTGCATAAATGGAATGGTCTCAATAATCCCACATATAGGCAAATGGACAAAAATTAAAATATCACGGGTCATAAACCCACCAGATTCCCATACCTAATGATCTGTTTTACACCTTCACAGTGTAAGGACTTGGGGCACATTTTTACCAGACTCTTTTCCAAATAGGAAAAATGTTAGCTGATGCCATGCTTTGTCTGGTTGACAGTTCTTATAGAAGGAACTGTAGATGGATAAATAACTGTATTTATGACCATTTGATTTTTTTTTTTTCTTTGAACATGTAAAAGCTTGTTTTGCATTGATAACTAGGTATTTTATTTTCTGGGAATTATCTGAGAATTATAATTGACTAGACTGTCAAATGTGATGTGAGCTAATTTATTATAAGTATGTGTTAGGAAAAGTGCTGCCTGTACATCCTTTTGTATATATAGGATTAGGAACAACAGGAAAAAAAAGGAAAAAAAACCCCAAACCTACCAAACAAAAAGCCAACAAAAGCTTAAAACTAATACTAAGCAGTATATGACCCTTTTGCCATCATCAGATGTGTTATGATTCTGTACATTTACACAGGTACACCTGGGGCATGAAGTCAGTGCAAATACAATGCCCCATATCTTGCTGGAATTCAGTAGCAAATCTTGCACAGAACCGTTGGAAGTACATGGAAATTGGACTATCACACAGGATGAAGTGTATGATGAGCAAGATCAGAATAGGAGACATGGAATGAGCTTATGGAATAATTAAAAACCCCAAATGGGAACTTATCAGCTGAAAGAAATAGTGGAAAGGAAAGATCTGTGTATATTAATTAATCACAAGATGACTATGTGGCATGAGTGGGAATAATCTGTGAAAAAGGCGAACGTGACTTTGGGATGTACCAGCTGAGGGATTTCAGGAAGAAAGCATGCAAGGTGCTGAGCAGGCCACATGAGCAATATTGTTTACAATAGTTACTGTCAAGAAAAAAAGAACTTTAAAGCCAAAAGACTTGCAGAGAGAGTTACTATGAGTATCACAGAAATGGAGGAGCTGTTTATGCCTCCTCACACAACAGATTTTGACTTGCTCACTTGAGCAGAGCCAAGATTAAAAGAAGATATGTTTCTCCCAATAAGTACTTCAGGAGTAAAAGCATCTCCTAACGATTTCAAATATTTTAGGTAAAGGCCAATCTTGGCACAAGAAAAAACGGGTATAAGCTATTTTTCTATGAATTTGGTTTTTGGTTTAGTTAGTACAAGGTTTAAGATTTTACAACTTTCTTGTGGTAAAAAGAATGAGAATAAGATACTCTGTTAAGGACAGATTTTGGTTAATTCATGACAGATATATGACTGTATGTGAAAGATTATATGATGTGGCTGCCTGTGACATGAAAGAACAGGGATAGATTATCCAGAAAATCCACTTTAATATTCCTCTGAACATTTAGAAAGATGTATTGTGCACAGTACTTACTAGAGACTACACTCAGCTGCTGTTCTCTGCTGTAGACAGTGGAATTTGTTAATGGAACAATTTGGGGCTCTGAATCCTACTTTCAGGTCTCTCTTCCTGGGAAAGTGTCCCACCACCAAGTTACTGAAGAGGAGGTGGACGTGGTTCGAGGCTCTAAATCCTCATTTTGCAAAGGTGTCTAGACCCAGTTTTGAAGATGTGTGTCTGTCCAATGAGCTTGCGTTCCTCTGATGTTTCCTCTTGAGTGTGGCGTCATCCCAGTGCTGGTGGGTGGGATGTTGGAGCCTCTCCTTCCTACACATGATGTGCAAGGTGTCTAACTGTGCTGTACAACCTCCAGCTCTTGAACTGGACACCTGACTTCTGACTTCAATACTTGACTTCTAGGTATTGCATTGTGAAATACCACATCACCTATGGGGCCTTATTTCACATCTACCTTTTTACAGAAGTCCACCCACTGCACCGTTTGGGGATTAAAATGCTGCTCTGCATGAATAAGAGACCTACCTGGATAAGGAGGTTCATGTTTCAGTAACATGAAATCTGATTCTGGCCTTCGAAGCCCAGTGCACTTCGGCAGGAATGCATGTTTATATGCGTTATGTAAAAATGTTAGAATCTTGGTGAATGGCTGAGAGTGAACTCCACATTTGATGGACAAGTTACTAGCTGCTAGGATAAATGCCTGTAACGGACCATTGTCACTTTGGCAATTTTTCACCACCAATTTTTCAACATATGAATCTCTAATCTCAGCTGGTATAATGCAATGTTGAGCCACGGGCTTCATTAAATGACTAATTCATATCCATTGAGAAGATGGCCCTTAGCAACTTCTTTTCTCAGTTTAGCTTCCAAACTGCTTACAGGATTTTTCTTGTAATCACTTCCCCTTCTAAATAATGGGTTCTGTGACAGAGATTGATTGTCCTGGCAGAGTTATGTTCATTGATTATTAGGAAATGACTTCCCCACTCAGTTACTGCTTAAACAACAAAATAGTAGCTGTAGTCACAGTATTTTACAGAAGTGTTCTGTAAATGGTTTACATACATCTTACTATCCCTATCTATCTACTGCACCCTTCTGCTGAATTTGCTACTGGGTTGATAACTACATGGGAAAGCTTGGTTTGAGTAGAGAGGATGATAAAGTATTGCTTGTTCTACCTGTTTTTTCTCCTGTTGTGTTAGTTAATAACAACATTTGTGTCAGCATATTTAGTGAGCACTAGAAAGAAGACAGAACTCTGCATTACTATTGACTATAAGTTCAGCAAAGCCAAAGTGGTTGTAGTAAAATACAATACAAAACAGGGCACATTTTCTTATTTCTCTGTGTTTTAATATTTCTTTCAGTAGGTTTCTACTTTAAGATAACTGTAATATTAATTTAACAGACCTTTTCAGGTGAAATTTTTAAGATGACATCTGTGATATTTAGTAGGTTGAACAAGAGCATGATTTGCTGTAACCTTTTTATGGTGACCTAAGGCAGTCTGACACTCATATAAAAGCTATACACTATGTCTTTGGGAAAGGCTGCCCTTAGGTTCTTGCAAAAAACTCTCAAAACCTTACTCATGATGTCGTGAGGACGGTGACCTACCGATACCTTGGCCTTGCATACTCAACAGTATGATGATGGCTGGTTTCATAAAGCAGTGGTGTAACTGTGACGTGGCTGTGATGGCAGGTATGGCATAACCTCTCATTACAGGTTTTTCATGCCAATAATTGTTCAAGTGTCACTGGAATAGGGGCACCCAGGAGAAAAAACCTCATATGAGCAATTATGGATGGCCTGCATGCATGCAGAGACTTTCTAAGAGAAGGGCATGGTCACCGAGGTCAGGGCCAGAAAGCTCTTTTGCACAGGCCCGCCTGACCCTCATCATTTAGGATTCAGGGACCGTCTTGGACTGTTAGAGTTTCCTTGGCAAAAAACAGATGAACAGAAACAGCATCTCTTTAGCAGCTCGAGGTGCCAGACAGCTGTTCTGGAGAACAGCAGAAGCTCCTGTAGGAAAGAACTGCCCACATGCTATTTACTTTCCTGCATGAGGTTGCGAGACTTATGAACACCAGGCAGTGGGACAAAACCCTCGCAACTCCTGCTCTGGACAGGCAGGAGCAGGTGTGGGAGTCCGCTCTAGTGACTACTCAGTGTGTCACCAGCAGCCCACAGCCTGTGGATGGGACACGTCACACTGGCCAGACCGAGGCCGGAGGGGGCCAGCAGTGGTCCTTAGGGAGGAGGATAGAAGAAACAGCAACAAAATGGCTGTTCTTGGGGGAAGGAAGGACAGTCAGTTGTTCTGTATCATAGTTAAACTGAACCATTAAACATCCCCTAGTTTCACAAGCTTCTCCACTCTGCATCTGTAAATTCTCTAATTTCTGCTGAATCCTTTTGTTTCCTACACTTTGTCTTCCCATACAATTTCTCCGCTTTGTCTTCTTTCAGTGCTCCATAAAAAGTGAACTCTGGACAGTAGGAGCTGTTGTTTTTGTTACACATCTGTATTATTCGAGGCAAAAATGGAGCTTAGATGTGAGCTGGGTTCCAGGCACTATTTTAAGTATTCTATAAATGATAATAATAGCACCAGATAATGACTAATTTTAAGTGGGGCCCTGATTAAAAACCCAGGTGCTGGACAAGGGAAAGTAATTATTGACAAGAGCAGTCCTGCTCAAGGGGTTATGGACCTGTCTGTAATTTTAACCATTTTTTTCCCCAGAGATTAGGACACTAAAAATTGATTAGGTTGTTTCATTGCCGCATAAATTAGGTATTCGATTAGTTTCTACTTCAGGTGCTGAAAGACAAATCATTCCCATCATTCTCTTGAACTTAATGAAGTATTAACCTTGAAGCTGATTTTTGCACTGCATCTCTCTGGTCTCCCTTTGCCCTGCACGCCGGATGCTTAGGAGTGGCTTTGCTGCATCTGAGCTGACACTGTACCCTCTGTATTTACCTGGCTTCACTGCATCCTTGAGTGACAGCTACCTTGTAACTCAAGAAGGTGGCTGAGGAGAGGTGTGGGAAGAAATGACCACTAGGCCAGAGTATGCTGCAGGTATGGGAATTAGGAAAAAAAGAGGGTCTAATATCCTAGACTGTCGGTAAAGATTATTTTTGGGGGATTGTCACTGAGATATGGATGGGAAGGAGTCAGAAGTCTGGAGGTGACCTGAAAATTGTTGGAAGAGGTTCAGAGCTTAAATGGAAAGTGAAAGACTTACATAAAGGACAACATTGCGGTCTACTCGCTCCTGGTGGCAGAAAGTATTGAGGATGCTTTTCTGGGTCACAATAGAAGTTAAAAAATAAATTAAATGTCTGGTCTTAATTACACAGGTGCATTAGGTGTCCCATTAGTAAACATACTTACTTTAATTGGCTTACATTTCCTTTATCTGGTCAAGGATTCTTGCTCATGAGTTGG